>JAPMOR010069998.1:30746-63652 GCA_026543865.1 Argiope aurantia | reverse complement strand
TATTGCGCTTGCACTAAATATTTTCGATTTTTATTTTGTTTGATATATGTGCGATCAACTCGGAACGACATGTGTCGTTTACTGTTTATCCTTTGTCAGTTGTCAATTATAAAATAATTAAGACGCATGAAACGATTTGTTTGTAAATTTTATTGTGTTTAAAATAAATGCTAAAAATTGTATTATGCCTATGACCTTCGCGCACGTGCAAGCAATAAGTTGGCAAAGTTTTTATCGCAATCGGAAGAACAGTACGGCATCGCTTAAGATACGAACAAACAAAAATTAATTTCTATATATTAGATATAATATAAATAATAAATGTACTATGCCTATAAACTTCGCTCAAGTACAAACAATAAGTTGGCGAAGTTTTTATTACAATCGGTTGAAAAGTCAAGCAGCGCATGACATACGAACAAACAAAAATTCCTTTTTATATATTAGATTAGTTTAGAAATATTTATGATAGTTTTTCTTTGAAGCATTCTGCATTAATTTTGCATAATTTTAAACATTATTATTTAGCACCACTTTCAACAGAATGTTTTAAAATTGAAACGCATTTTTTTCTTTGGATTATAATTAATAAATTATTCTAATATATTAATGTATTAAAGCATCACATTATTTATTAATTGAAATGGTCAAAAGTTTGAAATTTGTATTCTTATGTTACAACTCAATTTCATTTATCATGTTTTGTTGAGAGTTCTTTGGCACAAACTTTAAAAACAATATCTTTTGTATACGAAAATGGTTAATTGTACAAAATAATGTAGTTCCACTTTCTTTTTGATAATAATTTGAACAAATTTCAGAATGGTCCGAATTTGTTTTTTGCCGTCGGTTTATTTTAAAGTACCTTATGGATTATTTTTTTTCTAAACACTTTTGTATATAATTTCATGCTCCTAAAATTTCTAAATGATTAAAAAAGGAGAAATAAAAGAATTTATAATAGATTGTGGCAGTTACACATTAAGAAGATCAATGGCAAAAAAAAAGGGGAGAAGAAAGAAAGCACACATTAATTATACTGGTACGAAGATTTAAATAATACAATTCTTGTTTTTATCTTCATTACCTTATCTTACTTCAGTATTTAGAATTAAATTAAACTAATCACAATTTTTATCTTACTTACTTGCTGGATATAATTATTTTTTCCACAGTTATAATTAAAGTAATTTTGTCAGGAAAAAAAAGATTCTTTTATAAAACGAATAATGAGTTACTTCAGTTATAATATAAATATTTATATATAGGAATTACAGATATAAATTTCTTAGATTCAGCTTCTGATTTCAAAATATATTAATTATAAACAATGATTAATTAAACTAATCAACTAGGTAATTGAAATAAAAACTATAAAAACTATAAAACGAAATTATTGTTAATAGAAATAGTTATGAATTGAAATATGCGAAATTAATTTAAAAAATTATATGTTAGACGACGAAATTTATAAATTTATATCAGTGTTTCTTTTAGAGGGTCCTTAAGAACTATAGCGCAAGACTTCCCCAAAATATTTAATCCACTCCTGTTGAAATTTCAGATAACATTTTCAAAAAACATTATCCCATACATGTTATGTTCCCTCTATTTGAGTAATTAAATGTCTCTTAAATTTAAGTAAGAAAATTCATTTCTATATGTTTAACATACATAAATATTTTGTTTTCTCCAAATCATAAATACGACTATTGAAGCTTAGCTGAAACTACTTATCATGCATTTCGCGATCACATGATTCATTTTCTTAAGTCTGTAAATAAAATTCTAAATTGATTTTCGAGGAAATATTTTAACATACATTTTAAAAACAAATTTTCCCTTGGTTGAGCGAAGAAACACTCTTTTTGTAAACGTTATACTCCTATGCAGTAATGCATTTCACTTTTAAGAGAACTGTTATTACTGAGTGAAATATTAAATTATTTTTTCTAGAAAATTATTTAAATATTTTTTCTTTTCTTAGCCATTTAGTTTATCTTCTAAATTTTTCCTTTGAGAGAGAAGAAAGTAAAAAAAGTTTTGAATTTTGAGTAGTCAAAAATATCTAATCAAGCATGTTTTAATTTTTTGTTTCCCCTCATAATTAGCATTCTATAGTTAATGAAAAAAAATTATTTTCAATAAATAATATTTCTCAAAAATATATTTCATGAATTTTTCCAACCCAAAAGGAAAAAGTGTTGCAAAATATATTTAAAAATGTTTTTTTTAACAATGTATTAATATTAGAGAAAAAAAGTAGCGAAGATAAAATTAATATAAATGAAAAGTTAAAAATTTTATAGTTTAAAAGTGTGCAAAAGTGGGAAATTTTTTTTACTATAGTTTTTTTTCTTTTTCCAAAGTTGTTTTGTCTTTGAATCGGTTTTTAATTAATATTTATACTCATTAACTGCAAGCAGTTCATAATTTATCCATAAAGGATTAAAAACTTTTTTTCCAATAGAAATTACAACGTAAATATTAAAACTCTTTTGAAAGAAAAACACAACTCAAAGCTAAAAAATGGTGAAACAATATTTTCAAAGAGAATTTTCCAGAACTCAAATTAACTTTGCGCGCGTCCACAAAAGACGGTTGCCAGTCTACAACTTATAAATATATAGCAACAATAATATTTTAAAGGAAGTTATTAAGGAAAAATTTAACTACTTGCTGTAATTTTTGAATCTTCCATTAAAAGTGCTGTTAAAAGCTGATAGTTAATTATTATTTAATTTCCTTTTAATAGACCCAATAGTGATAAAACCAGTATGTTTTTGAGAAAGAAAGAATTGAACTGAACAAAGAAATGAATTGAACTGAAATCAAATGTCGATTCTGAACGTTTGTTATGTGTTGTTGAAGCGTAATTTTTTTTTTTCTACATGCCTCACCGCTTATGAAGTTGAAGTGTTCGCACATACTGCACTATAATGAAGAATATTTCTGGGAAAGGTATAAAACCATGTCTTTTATGTAAATAAAGATTATGATTTTGACTGACCAAATTTCCAGTATACTATTGTGATATTAGTGAAATGCATTTTAAACCCAGACGTTATAATTAACTTTGTTTTGACTATTAAGTATTGATGTAAAAGGGGATGTAAAGGCTGTATGATTAGCTTAGAAGCATACGTTTTCTTTTTCTTCCGAATAATTGAAATTTGATATCGATCTCTGAAATTGTACTGAGATGACAGAAGAACAACACGAGTATAATGAAACCTCTATTGCAAATTACTATACAGTATCACTTCCTGAAATAGAGGAAGATAGCTATGTTTGTCAACAGTGTGGCAAACATTTTTCTCAAAATAAAGATTTTGAAATTCATTCATGTACTCACATGAATGAAAGACCTCATGTTTGTGAAATATGTGGCAGAAGATATTCCAGTAGAGATACTTTAAGAACGCATATGATTTTACACAGAGGTAGTACTCCTTTCATTTGTGAAGTGTGTGGCAAAAAATTTGTTCTAAAGAAATATTTAAGGATTCATTTACTAAGGCATTCAGGTACAAATGATTGTTCCTTAGCAAAAAGTGTTTTAAAAAATGGAAATGAGGAAAGACATTTTTGTGAAGTATGTGGAAAAAGTTTTTCTTGTAGAAGAAATTTGAAACGGCATATATATTGTATACACACAAAAGAAAAGCCCTTCGTATGTGAAGTGTGTAACAAAGGTTTTCATGAAAATTATGCTTTAAAACGACATATGTTCTGTCATACAAATGAAAAGCCATATAAGTGCAATGTATGTGACAAAAAGTATACTACTTATGGTTTACTAAAAGCACATTTAATTATTCATACAAATGAAAAACCATTTGTATGTGAAGTGTGTGAACAAGCATATTCTCGGAAAGACAGTTTAAAATACCATTTATTGACGCATAACTCTGAAAGGCCATATATATGTGAAATTTGTGGCAAAATTTTTTCTCATCCTCAAAATTTAAGATGTCATTTACGCATACATGCAAAAAAGCATGTGTGTGAAATATGTAGTGTGGATTTCTGTCTGAAAAAGCATTTTAAATTGCATTTACTTACCCATTTAAATGAGAAATCTTATAAATGTGAGAAGTGTGATAAGGCATTTAAAACAAATAAGAGTTTAAAGCAACATGTACGTATTCATTTGGATAAAAAGCAGTATGTATGTGAAATATGTGGTAAAGGATATCACCGCAAGGATTATCTTAAAGAACATTCTTTGTCCCATGCAGAAAATAAACCCTTCGTATGTGATATCTGTGATAAAAGATTCCACACAATTCCTATTTTAAAGAGTCATATGCGTACTCATGCAGAAGAAAAATCTATTATATGTAAAATATGTGGCAAAGGATTTTCCCAGCCTGGTTCCTTAAGATTTCACATGGGGAATCATACAAATGAAAAGCCATATGTATGTACATTCTGTGGCAAAGGATTTAAACAAATGTGCAGTTTAAAAAGACATTTTCTTACTCATACAAAGGAAAAGCCCTTTGGATGTGATGTATGTAATAAAGGGTTTCAGGAAAAAAGTGCCTTAAGGATACATTCATTAACACATACAAAAGAGAACCCACATGTATGTGAAATATGTGGTAAAGGATTTGCTATAAAATATCGATTAAATACACATTTACGTACACATACAAAGGAAAAGCCATATGTTTGTCAGGAATGTGGCAAGGCATATAATTACAATCGAAGTTTACAAAACCATATACGTCTTCATAAGGATAGGAATGCATTTGCGTGTAAAATATGCAATAAAAGTTTTACCCGACCTGATACTTTAGTTAAACATTCAAGACTGCATATAAAGGAAAAATCTGAAGCATGATGCAAATTTTTCTCATTTCATTTAATCATAGTTTATATTTATTATTCTAAGAAATGGATGTTGAATGTAATTGGATGTGTCTTTCTTTCTTTTTTTTTTTTTTTTTCCCTTCTCTCTCTGCATATAACTGGAATAATTTTCATTCATAGGAACTGTCAAAATATATTTTAAATATGTGAAATATTATGGATATATACCTGTGATGCACGATATCTATAAATTTTGCTTATGTACGAATGCTGGTAGCTAACAAACATTTCAAAATGTGGTTTTTGTGCCAACACTTGTGGTGAGCTAATGTTAAAAACCGAAATGGAAGCAGCAATTAGATATTAGAGGAATTATAAAAGATTTTTTTTTATATAGGGTAGATAAAGAATTCTTTGAATGTCCATTGAAGTGACTTACAATTAAATGCCTGACTTAACAAAATTATGGATTTTGTTTTGATATGTTTGTTTGAGTTCGTTACGTTAAAAATAAAAAGTGCCAAATTTTTCTTATAATCCAATAACGGAATAGCACCATTAAGGTTTGATAAAGGTTAGGTAAAGTTAAAATTTTTGAGAATACATTTCGAATTTGAGATTAATACTTATCTAAAACATAAGCTATGCTAAAAATAAACTTTTTTACCATGAATGATTATATATATTCTAATATCGAGTTCAGCAAACATCTTTAGTATTTACTTATCATCAATCTGATGAGGTTCTTTGTCCCGAATCCTTGAAGAAATATAGAAGAATTCTCACATGCATTTCTAATTGGTTACCAATAAAATCTTATTGTTTGATAATAGCTATCCGCTTTCTAGGACAACAGCATTGTTGGGAAAATGTCCCAAGTTCCATTCTCAACCGCAGGAATAAGTCAAACCGTATCAACAGAATAGTACATAAATTTCTAGCAATAATTTTTTAAAATTACTTATAATGATGATGCAGCTACTTATTCAGTATTATCATACATATAAAAGTTGAGTTACAATGAGCTGTTAATTCTGTATTTCTTGAGATAACAATATGATTACTTATAGTCCTTATTTCAAATTAGCCATTTTATTTAAAACCATTTTAGTTTATTTTAAGTTTAAATATTTTTCAATTTTATTAAATTATGAGAATTTTGTATTGTATATATATTTACATATATTTTAGAAACAGTGGTCATGTTAATCTAGTTTCATTTAAATTAATTAAATTTTTTAATTAATTTAAATTTGCTTCCTATCAGAATTTCCAGGTAAGAGCTGAAACTTTCTCTTCTGATTTATAAACCTCTTTTTAGGCTTAAAAAAAATTCTAAACTTTATTGATATGTAAAAAATTATTGGAATATGAAATTGCAGAAACAGATTTAGACTGGTGAATAATGAAAAAAATCTGTATAATTATTCCATACACTTTTTATTTTCATGACACCAATTGCCATCAAGTAAAGTGCCAGTTGTAGTCAAACATTACCATTTATATATTATAAAAAATAATTAAATATTAGCATCAGATTATTTTAGCACTGGCGCTATGTTGATGGAAAAGTATCAATTATTTAAACCTTTTAGTTTTATGTTAAAATCGCTCAGAGGCTTTATTTTTTCATTCTGTGCTAAAATGTCTTAACAGTTAAGGAAATTTCATACCCTCTCCCTTTTTTTTTGTTATTAAAATCTATAATATTAAAAATCATTTCTCTCAGGAATTGAATAAGATATTAAAAAATATTACCATAATTTTGTTTTGTTTTGTTTTACTCTTTAATTGCAAAAAACTGTTCTTATATTTTATCGTTGATTAATTAATATTATGATATTTTAAGTAGTTGTATGTAAAATTTATGTATTAGTCTGCATATGGCACAATTTTTGATTTAAAAAAAAACACTTTCCATCTGCTACAGTGCAGACTAGTGTATTTGGTTATACGTATTTTTTTTATTTCATAATATATTTTGATTTTAATCATTGGAATCTCTTTTCAGTATGAATTTATTGACGAATACTATACCAGATCTTCTGTATCCTCTTGATATGTGATGTTTTTTTAATAGGTTTTCAAACATGGTTTTATTTAAATTGACATGTTTATTATTTTTAACGATAAAATTTTGTTATTAATTTTGAACTTTCTTCCTAATGTACTAGAAGTCTATATTTCTTTATGGTTGTGTGTTCCTAATGATTATATATTATTATAGAATTTTCAGAGCTTAGTTATCAATTAATCACCTAATTCTATTTAAACCTTTTCAGTGAACTGAGAATTCTGTTTACTTTTAATTTTCTTCATTCTGAGAAAGTCAATTGACTGTAAATTTTTGAAAAGCTACATCTAGGTAATTATTAGAAATAAAAATTACTGAATTTCTTAATGATTAAAGCAATAAATTAAAAGCAGGTTTTTTTTTTTTTCTTTTGCAAAAATCTACAGGTCAAAGAAAAAAAATTGTAGAAGCATTAGGTGCTGAAAGAGTTAGAATAGAAATTGAACTAGAATGAATATCAAAAGAAAGAAAATTATTTCAGATTTATTGAAAGTTAAAATGTATTTTGAATGTGATTTAATTTTCAATTTATTGGTGGTGCAGCAGAACTCCAATTTTTGGAAAGGGAGAAAGGAATTAATGATTTTATTATGTTACAAATTCAGAGGAAGTTTGTCCATTTTTACTGTATTTTTTGCATATACTCTTAATTATATATGCATCCTTATTTCAAGATGCATATTTATAGATGCAAATAATAAGAGGCAATGCAGAAAAAAATATTTAAAATTACTTTCGAAAATTTATTAAATGAATAGCATTGCTGGAAAGTTAAAAAAAATTTAACTAAGTAAAAATTGTTTTTAGAATTATTAAAGGATATGTAACTTCTTAGTTAAAATTTTGAAATATCCTTTCTTACTGAATCCTTTCTCTATTTTTTTTTAGTCTACTACTCAAAATGTAACTATATGCCAAATTTGATAACTCTAAATCAAATCATATTGATCTGTAAAGCCTTTTTCATGATTTTTACATCATATATATCTGATGGAATTTATTGTTAGTAAATTAATTTATAAACATTATCATGTCAAGAGATGAATTCCTAAGCAAATTTTTCTGAATGAAAATAGGAAAAAAGGAGATTTTATGTGGTAGTTTCAGGCAGTTATATATATTGATAAAGAATGTAGGTATACAAAATTTTGTATTCATTAAATTAATATTAATTTGGATTGTGATCAGCAAAAAATTAGCATAGTAAGTTTTTTTTGTGAATAATCCTAACATTCCTGATCTCAAATAATTGTGATAATTAAGATGTTAGTGTATTTTTATCAGTGCCTGAAGCTTTTATGGTTAGTTTTGACCTCTAGATTTCTTATTTCAAATAATTACTTTTTGCATTTTAGTATACTAATAAAAACTTGTTTTAAAAAACTTTTTTGGTTTGTATTATTTTTTTGGAACAGTACATACATTAACTGAAAGGTTCAGTGATGAAGTTGTTACTAATAATATTTCAGGAATATTCTTCAAAACTATTGCAGCAGGTATTATTTTTTCGTCCATGTTGCATTTAGTAACGTTAAATTATATTTTTTACTACAGTAGCTTCCACCTAATGAGATCTATTCGGGAATGTCGATAACCGAATTGAGTTAAAATCAACTATACCATTACATTAAGACAGAAGAAAATCTCGGGGATATATGTGATTTATTTCAAAAATAACGGTAAATACTTTTACAATTGTTGCTTAGTAACATTTTTTTCTTTTGACACTTCACCTTTATATTGCTAATAGTCTTGTCGTTTTAAATTTGTAAATCACTGTTGCTGTTTGTATTTCAAATGTGCAGATCTGTGATTCAATCTTAGGTGGTCCCCCCCCCCCCATTTCCCCTTCTTTCTCTTCAAAATTTTTTCTCCCATCGGAAACGACAGCATTTATTGCTTTTCTTGCTCACTAAAATGTAATATTTTTTTCTCCAAAAAGCAGCAATAAATTTCGTAACTTCACACCTCTTGAGACTTAGAATTATGTCTTTAAATTCAAATCATTTTTTAAAAAATTCATTTTACATCATAATTCACTTGCAGGCGACATTAGTTTATGGCTGTTCTATAGATTTCAGGACTTGACAGCGTAGTTGTCTGTTTAAACTAGTCCAGACATGAAGAATGTGAACTCCCAATCACGGGGAAAATGACTCCCACATGTTTCTTTACAAATGGAGCAAAAAATTTCACGAAAATTAATCCTTGACGCTTATGGAAAATGAAGGAACTGAATTATTAACTTCAATTATTAACTTGCCTGAATTATTAACTTCAAAACTGATAAAATTAAACGATGTAGTGTTTACACTAAGCAAATATTTTTGTGTACATTTGAATGTTATAATTTAGAACAAAAAATGTAGATAATAAGAAACAGAATGATATTAATGATATCACATTAAGCGGCATTTGCCGCATTGCTTACTTTTGGAACATCATTGTCACAATTTTTTTTAAAAGTTATCAATTGAATCTGATAAGGTACAATAAAGAAATTCATTAGGTGCAATAATGTGAATCTAATCGGAGTCAATGAGTTCTTTTAAGAGCCGGTATGAAGTACGAGAAGGTTTAGATGTTTCTTTTTGAATTTTCCAACTTAATTAAAGAAATTCAATATAGTACACAATTTTTAAGTAATAGATATAATGGAAAACCGAACCCGCATAATATTTAATTGTTGACCAACTTCAGGAGCGTGGGTATCGAAACTTCGCGTATAAAATAATAAACAAACAAAAAGATATTAGACAAAATTTTGTAAAAAATAATTTAAAAATTTCGAAGAGTTCTCAACATATTTCAAATATTTTAAGTCTAAGTTTGCTTGAGCTGTTGAATTGTGATTTACAGTCAGTCAATTTTGAGTATACTTGTACTTTGCAAATTCAAAAACATGGAAAAATTTGAAGAATTATGTTTGAAATTTTAATGATACTCTCATTTATCTTATTGTCACAGCCTTGCTCGTGACGGTTAGTGAAATTAAAACTATAAGAAGAACTAAATTGTAATTAAAGCTATAAGAATGTGTAAAAAAAATTATGATTATATATATGTATATATATATATATGTATATATATATATGACAGTTAGTGAAATTAAAACTAGAAAAATTGTAATCAATTTTATTGCACATGTTCTGTATTTTCTTTCAACATTATTAGGACCGGAGGTTAAGAGCTTCAAATTCAAATACTCCGCACTCAATCTCTGAAATCAGAAATTATCATTTTTTTTTAGTTCATAAAATAAGATTTTATTCTACTTAATAAGTTTATTAGTCTTGATTGGATTTTTATGTTCCCTAGGACAAAACTAAAGCTGTCGTGTATCCAAAAGCTAGTATAGTAATTAATTAATTACTACGTTTAAGAATCTTAAGAGATCGATTATAAGAATATCGTAAGCTATTAAACGAAAAATATGTTTTTTGCTTTATTTTCAAGCAAATAAAACGAATTAATGATGATGGGGCCATGGGTGATGCGGCTAGTATAAATCATGTTTATATGAAATATTATTTAATATATATTTACATTCTCTTATAGCCTGCTTCTATAAGCTTGCATTTTCTTATAGCCTGCAACTTTATATTTCGTAAATCAGAATATTAGTTTTATTAAATAATTTTGAAATCTCATAGCTGCACAAAAAAATTTCATACTGTGTGAAAGAATTTTTAAAAAGCAATTACATATTATAAAAAAAAAACCCTAAACAAAATTATAAGAAATTTAAAGGGTTATATCTTATTTCATAAGTTAACCCTCTAAACAATGATACAATCAATGAGGAGCAGATGTTTAGATTTTTAAAATTATGGTTAAAATCAAGTCATCCATGGATGTTATAATTCAATGCTAAAAGACAAAATCTATAAATAATTCAAGAAAATCAAACTATTCAAGGAAAAAAATTCTACAAATTTTGATTTCAAGGAATGCGGTAACGAATGTCCGAAGCAGTAGTTGTCATGTAATTAGATTATGAAGAAAATGTAATTTACTGTTCCCGAAATATTTCCATTTACCGAGTTAGTTTAGTTAGATTAATATTCTATTTTGAAATTCTTCCAGCATGATGGCTGTTTTGGGATAGACCTCGTGATTTTCAATTGCAGCCAAGTGATGAGGACGACAACTGGGTCGGCACTCCTCTCGAAATTTCCGTACCATACCAATGAAATCATTTAACAAATCTAATTAAAAAGAAATTCCCTTGGTATGTATTCTACCATTTTTCTCAAGAGAAATGAAGTATTTGTTTCAAAGTAGCACAAATCATAAAAAAATATCCTATAATATTGATGAAATCATTTATTAACATTTTTTGCCCAGTGATCCAAATCTGAAATATATATATATATATAATTTTTTCTCACAATATGGTTTCCTACCACTTTCGAAATCAATCATTCTCATTCTTTTAAACTATATTTTCTCTCTATTTATCTATTTTTTTTTCTGTTAAACAATTCAGAACTTTTTATTTCCTCTTATGCCACAGAAAGGAATAGCAGAGTAAAGCCGTTTACATGTAGTTGATATGATGTTTAAATTTTTCCTGTAAAAAAACTGAATATATTTTTATGATAAATTCTTATTTGGTTAGTTTATCACTTTTCTTCAAGAAAACATCCTGAGGGGTGCCAACATGTATTAAAATAAAATTAAATATTTTTTCCCCGCCCCCTCTTTCTTCAAGAATGTGCATTGTTATCTATTAAAATACTAGCCGCCTTTGGCGACCAGCCGGTTCGCCAGTATTACCGCTCGCTACAATTTTCAATTAAATATTTTAAGTAACTGGTCTCTTGAAGGATTCTCAAACAAAACATTCAAATTTTGATAGTCATACCAAACTTATATTGTTTAGATCGTTTCGTTCAATTTACTATATATATTTTGCTAATTTGTTGCCATTTCCGGTAAAACTTCAACTTTAATTAAAAATGTAAATGACGAAATTGCAATTAATATTAAGATATTTTTTAATAAAACCAAGCGTTTTATTTTATTTATCATCTTTATTGTTATTTATTAATTATTATTATTATTGAATATGAGTATTGCAAACAGAATCGCTGGGTATTTAAGTCTTATGTTAACTACAAAATATTTTTCATAGTTTATGTAATATCTCAAACAATAATTCAACAAAAAATTCTGAGATTCAATATAAAATTCAGTTTTTAGTTTTGCTTTCAAAAGGATTGAAATGAAATTAATAAGAATATTTTGTTCCTGCTTATAAATATATTTCAAAAATTATGAAGTCTAAATTTAATGCAGTAAGGTATCATATTCTGATAAATATTCTGGACACACCAAATTTTAAATAAATGAATGAATGTTTCTATTTTCCACGATCAACTAAGACTTATTTATGAAGTTTTAAATGTCAAAAATTTAGAAAAACTCACCATTTTCATAATCTTAGGCCAACTAATCTTGAGAAACCTGCGCGCTTATGGGCGTATTTTCTTTGAAACGATCGATGAAAAATCTAAAATCATCCTTTTTTTTATTGAATAGTGATATTCAAATCTTCATAAATCAGTCAGTTTAAGTGATTTGAAATTAACTCTTAAAAGTCAGTGATTTAGTTGATTGCAAATTAACTCTATGACCACCATAAAATCTGTGCTTTCTCTTGTGGTGTATGCATTCTCCTTAATATCCAATCGAATAAAACATCACATACAAAAGTACAACATCAAACACATCAAAAGTAAGCATAACATTTCAATAGTTGCCAAAAACAAAAGAGAGAAAAATGCAATTAATAAGCAGACGATATTTAGAAAAGTACAGATATTTAGACTGGAAAATGAAATTATCTGAAATTAAAAACACGCGCAGACGATATTTACAAAAGTAAAAATATTCAAACCTGAAAAGGAAAATATATGTTATTCCATCAATAAATGACATAAGTTTGTTTACATCTTCATTATTTTATGAGTAATTAAATATCAAAATGGATCCGGGACTGAATAAACACCCTTTATAGAGAGTGTAAAAGATCATAAAATAATTTTTCTTGAATTTATTTTTTAGAAAAAATAATATTTCATATTTGTTTCATTTCCTACAGACACTTGCCGAAAATTATATTTTTGCAGATTTCATTTCCAAAAAGATTTAATTTATTTTCAGTTAGAGCTTTAATCAATGTGATGGCAACACTTTGAAAAAAGCTATTTTTTTCTCATGAATGCGAAACGTGCTTAATCCTCATTTTTATTTTTGACGAAAAAAATTATTGAAAAACATAGTTAAAATATTTATTTAAAAATAGAAATTTAATTTTAAGATTAAAACAGTAGTATCATTTAAAAGATAAATTTTTTATCTTTAACTTCATGTAAAAATCTTTTTTGTGCTGTAATATTTTCGGCAGTTATAGCATAAACACGTCAAAATTTCGCTAAATTTTTAAATAAATAAAATTCTAATTAAAAATTCGAAAAAATAACCCCCAGGTGCACATTCCCGGCCTCCAAGGTATATACGTGCCAAATTTGGTAGCTGTAGGTTGAATGGTCTGGTCTGTAGAGCGCCAACACACACACACATTGAGCTTTATTATAAGTATAGATATAGATTGAGAAGGTTATCCAGAAGGGGTAATAGCAAATGCGTACTGTGCCATACTTGTTGCTACTCCGAAAAAACGTTCGATCTTTAGTCGAATTCAAAGAGGGTGCTTCAGTTATGTCTGATAAATGTATGCTTAAACTTTTTATGCATTATTAAAGAAAAATACGCAGATTTGTCTAGCAGACGGAAAATATGAATACAACCAGATGAATTTTTTGCTTCTAAGATACCTAAAAACGCTTACAGTGAAGCCTCTTTATTTCGTTACACATTTGATCATTGTTCCCTTTAATATTTCGTTTTGGAGCAATGTCTTGTACAACTTATTGAAAGGATTTACTATATAATGTGTATTGAATTCTTACTTATTGCGTTAGTCGTTGCGTAAAATCCGAATATGATGAGATTTTAACTTGAAGCCACAGATTTCCAATAATAGTGATTTCTTCCATAAGGGTTTTTTTTTTTTTTTTTTTTTTTTTAATTTTTTTGTCTATTTGAAAATTGTTATTTTTGGGAAATTAATCTTAAATTCAATTTGTAACAATAATTTTAAAAAAATAAAATTCAAAATAATATCATTTCTTTGATGAATTATTGAATCATGTTAAACATGTTAATGTTATGATTTTAAAAAAAATGCTTTTTTTTTTGTTTTTCAAATTTAATTCAAAATTTTCACACAAAATGCAAAACTTTAAAGCAATTCATTGAATAAGGTTCTTTACTTGATAAGTGTTATGAAATTTTAAGGCAGTGCAGCATTTAGTCTTATACTAGCTTCAAAAATTACTATTTAAAAAAATGCATTTAACTGTCATTTTTTTTTTTTTTTTTCATTTTACATGTAACTGCAGAGCTGTTTTTTATCTTCGTGAATTTGTTTCCATTATTTATGAAAAATAAGAATTGGAAATCATTTTTATTTCCTTCTAAAATATATAATCATATTTTTCTTACTTTTTTAAAGCTAAAGTAATAAAATTTTCATTATTTTAACTGATTGATTAAATCGTGATTTAATTTTTTGATAATGATAAAACTATGATCACTTTTTGTTTTAGTCAAAACCAAATATGGTTTTACAATAGACGCTTCTGCAGTGTTGCAGATATAAATATTAAAATTATTATGTTATTGCAGAAATAACTTAAAATTTCAAAAATACACATTTAAAATTAATTAAAAAATTTCAATAAAAACAAAACTTTATTATAAAATAGAAAACATCCTATGCTTAGAAAATAATCAGACTCGCGTATGCATGAATGTAAAAAGGTGCTTAAAAAGTACTTAATTTTTGAAGCATTTTCTCATTAAGCACCCTCGATCATGTCGGGATATTTTAATATTAATTGGTTAATAGCAATAAATTAATTGGGTGAAATCAACTATACTTTTTTCAGATAAAAAAGATGGGGGGAATAGCGCTTCAAGCATATCGACAATTTATTTCAAAAATAACATTTAAAAAATTCATTAATTGTTACTTGTTAACATTTATTCCTTAATAGTTCACTCGTATAAAGTGCGTACTTGTACTGATTTTTAAAACTTATTTACAGATGTTCAAAATATCAAATGCTTGATTCATTTTGATTTTTATGAAAGGGCTTTCTTCCATATATTTGTCTTCGATGGAATTATTAACGTTTATTGATTGGTCTTGCTCACGAAAAAAGTCATGATTTTTCAAAATCTTAAAAATAGGCTTTGAAAATTTTAGTTATACCATAAGTCATTTTAGGTAACTTTCATACCTGTTAAGGCTTTCATTTGTGTTTTTTAACACTCAAATAAGTTTTTTTTTTTTTCATAATTCAGTCGCAGGAAAAATCAATTATATGTCTGTTCAACCTGTATTTCTGCAATCTAAATCGCTTTTGTCCAGACAAAAGAATGTGAATTCCCATCGCATGGGAAAAATGACTCCGCCTGCAAATATTTTCTTAAAAGGAGGACAAAGAATTCCATGAATGTCAATCTCTTGTTACTAATGTCAGATCGTTCTATTCTTTACTTGAAAACTAATAACATTAAGCGATGTTGTGATCACACTAAATACCCGTAAAAATTTTTGTGTAATTCTATTACATCATTTTGGGGCCAGAAGATTTTGAAAATATAAAGTGAATGTTAATATTAGTCGCGATCATATTAAGAGGCCTTCATTATATTCTTTTGAAAAAAGAAATAAAGCAGAAAAATTTATTTGAGTTTTATTGTTGAATTAATGTTTTACAAATATTAAAAAGAGCAAGATAACTTTCTTTACTTCAGAAATTAACAATTGTGTCTTTATTCCTCCTTCTTCTTATCAAAGGAATTTCTTTCATATATTTTAAAAGTTCTCTATCTTTACTATTACTAATTTGGAATTCACGAAAAATTTCTCATGAAAGAATTTCAAACTGAAATAGCTTGTGAATCTAATGAGTCAATCAAACACAACCTGATACTTTGCATTTCTTATGAATTGAGATTCAATACTTAAATAAGATTATTAAAAAAATACTTTGGAAAAGGAGTTTAAAAAGTATTTAAAAGAACTATTACGCTTATAAATCTCATAAAATTCGGAGAAATTTTTTCCATTCTGTTAAATTTTAAAGAATATGTTAACCGTTAACGAAAATAAATTAACCAAACAATGGCGAAATAAGTAAAGTAATTAGTCTTATTATTTACCTTGTTTCGCTACATTCATCACCTTATCGTGGGATTAACTTAAGTAATTTTCTGGAACTTTTTAGAAGAATACACTACTGTTGCTTAGTTTGTTGGTTTCAGATTTTATTTCAAAGAACTCTTTCAATCAGAAATCTTACTACATCTTTTCAAAAATTGTAAAAAAACTCCACGAGATGATTTTTTTTTAAATTAAAAACTTACTTTTGCATCTCAGTCTTATACGAAATTACTTACAAATGAACTGACCGTTTAGAAGCGGCCTGATCTATTTAAGTTTTTTTTTTTTTTTTTTTTGTAAGAGAACATTTTTATTTATTGATTAAGTGACAGTAAAAAAGATAATTGAAGTGAAAAACTTTGAAAATATCCATACTTTTTAGTTATACGAAGTTTGCTTTTGGATATTCGCTGAACTGTTATAACACCATGAAAAGGAAATTGTTCAAATCCATTGATTAAAAAAAAGTTTGTGCTTGTTAATAATAATTGCATAACAGTAAAAATATTTCACAATATTATCCAATTTTTAATTTAAAAAAAAAGTGCAATTTTTTATAACTTGAGTAAACCAAAATTATAAATATTATTGGCTCCAATTTCTGGTCCAAAATAAAAATTGTAATCAATAGATTTAATAAAACTATTATTTGTAGATGATCCTGTAAAAAGGCCATATTTAATACTTCTTTTTATTGGTATAAAAACTTTAGCAATATGCAGAAAATGTTAATGGTATTAATTAATAATTTTTATAAAAAATTTTACATAGGATATTTTTTTTATTTTTATAAAAATACATAATCAAATGATTAAAAAAAAATGTAACTTGTTACTACTGATTCTATACAAATTTTAGGCACCCGCCTTCCCATTTATCTGAGTATTTGAGCCTAATTTCTGAAAAGAAACACACAAAAATATCATTACAATGAACAAAGGAAGCCTAAAGATTACATAGATATAACTGGAACAGGGATAAGCACATTTCTATAGTTTTGCCTTTTCTATTTGTCATTTTTAAAGAACTTTATTCATATAATAATTTTTTTAAATTTTCAGTTCTTTTGTCAACACTGACGTTCAAAAGGATGTGAAAATATTAATTGTTAAAAAAAAGTTTGAAAATAATTCAAGGAATAATTATTCAATACAACGCAAGGAATAGAACGCGCCTAAACTAACGACCCTAAATATTTAAAATATAGTGAAAAAAATTATTGGTATCATTAAAAAATAATAAAATATTTGAACAAAATAATTATTACTATAGGGAATAATTTATTTAAAAAACGTTTAATTATATGAATAATTAATTTACTAATTAGCATATAACTAAAGTTTAATTATTCATCTTTATTAATATTCTTTTTTAATAATATCATTACTAAATAGAATTTTATGACAAAGCGTTTAGGGGAGTGAGATGCGCGAAGGATAGAACCTGGGGCCTTGTGGTTTGCAGTCCAGTAGCATAACCATTATGCAAAAGCAATTGCTCATGCATTGTTAACTGACTTATATGCTATTCACCACAGACTCTCCCTCCAGTGAGTCGGAGGTGAGACGAACGATATCGCTGTTGAGTGGTGATGTAATTTAGCTATTGTCCAATGGGCCTGTACCCAGTTGAGTAGCGAGTGTGTGTGGGTGAGTGGTTGCTGCATAGAGCTGAGATACTTATAGAGGGAGTGCAACCCTACTTTGGTGTAGGACAAGATAAAATCACGTGACTTGTGGACAGAATTTGTGTTCACTGTAACCGCATTCTCCTTTCCCCATTATATTTCAATCGCAGATTTTTCTCGCTTTTAACTGTTGGATTTTAAAACTTATTTAAGCCATGGTTAACTATTGCTGTGCAATTGGATGCATAGAAAAAGCTTCTATGGATAGTCCTGTATCATTTCACAGATATGTACAATAAACATGTTCTATTTATATCCATTTTAAGTCAATTTAAAATTTCGTACCCTCCATCATTCAGTGATTTTGGTGTTAAAACTGAATAATATTTCATAGTTAGGTTTAGTTATTGTATTAAATTTATTTAATTTGTTATTAAGCTTCATTTAAACTGATGTAACTGCATTATATTTTGTTACTTGCTTTATTTTAATCTCGAATGTGTTGCAAGTGCTTGGCTGCAAGCTTGGCGTGATTTTTTCTCGCTAATACAACTGTTTACATAAAAACACTATTGGTAATTGGTAATGGTGAAAAAACACTATTGACCGATTAATAATTGTGTATTTATTTTAGTGCAAATAAAGTTCCTTGTTATTTCCAATGTGTTTTTTTTACCATAATTATTCGAATCGTATTATATCATAAAAGATATTAAATCATCATTGTGAATGAAATCGTGAAACTAAAACGTTTTATTGAAAATATTATATAGTAAAATTTCATAAATGTGCTAGCAGTAATTGCATGATTTTATAAATTTTAATTAAGATCTAATAAGAAACTAGTGGATATTCTAAAGATAAACTATTAAAGAAGGAAATGCTATCTTTACAGATAAAAATTTTGTCTGAATGTTAACTTTATTAATAACTTGCGATATGCACATACCCTAAAATCACCGTTTTCGTAAAAATTTCGAATTTCCTTATTATTTTGTACTAAATCAACACATTTAAGATTCCAAAAATGATTTAATTTTGTTTCTGTGGTAGTTAGAAGCAAAGTTACCGCCAACACTATAAACCAGAATCGAAATATTTAAAACTGATATTAACAAGAAGAAGGCACGAGGTTTAAAATTGAGTTCGGAATGAGATTTTGTATAATGATAGTATACATTTAAAATGGTTATTAATGAAAATATTAAGTCAACCTTAAAACTTTCAAATTAGCTTATGTACTAATAATGGGTTACCCGGATGAGCGCTCGAGTAGTGTAGTGGTTAGGGCACTGCCGTAGCATTCAGGAAACCTGGGTTCGATATTGAGCAAGCGGTTTTTTTTTCCCTCTTTCTAAATTATTTTAAAATAATTTAACAGTTTTAATTAATATCTTTTTCATTTTTTATGCAAAAATAAATGTTATTCAGAATATTCAAGGAAAAAAAAAGACCTGAGTCACTTTTCTAATCTACTTTTATTATAAAAAGTTCTGTTTTTATCTGCATGAGGTAATGATAAAAGTATTTGAACATGTAATGTAAAATTAAAAGATGTTTTGGGGTAAAGAAAAGAAATAAAATGTTTACTTAAAGAAGAAAAATACTCACTTTTAATTAATGCACAAAAAAAGTAAACATAATTTAAATCAATAAACTCGGCTACTGATGTAAAAAAGAAAACTATTTTCGAAACCAGTTTGCTTAGTTTTCAAAGAATGAATATATATGTGTGTGTGTGTGTGTGTGTGTAATGATATTTTAAACTCTTAATTTAATCCAAATTAATTTCCAAAACTTTATCTTAATTTATAGCCCATCGTAACTTCATTCTAAAATATTCTCTTATTTCTTGATCCAATTCCACTTTCGGTCTAATTAATTCCTTTGTAAAAATAATGCGCCATCAGTAAGTACTACGAATCAAATGAAAGTGATATCTTCTGTACCCTTCAAAAGGTGTCAAAGGTCACACTTATATTGAATTGGCGCCTGGGCAGAAATCCAATGTTATATAAGGTTAGATATCATCTGTTTTGCCCTTTTTTTCCCTTTTCTTACTTCTGTGTGTGCCGCGCTGCGTTTTCTTGTATATAATCATGCCTGCCACTAAAAATAAAACGTAATTAAAATACCATGTCTCTTCACTGTTTCGAACCTGCATTCTACTTCAATCAAAATATGTTACGTATATATAAATTATTTAGGAAATGTTAACCGGAATGAACCGGAGATTTCTCAAACGTGACTTGGCTCATGTTGCGTACACTTGTTTAGACTAGAAACTAGCGGCTAGCTTCCTCCATTTATATCAGCTCTATGGGTTGCTGCGTCAAGTAAGTCTGACGGCTTTGATTTTGTTGCGTCAAGTGAGTCTGACGACTTTGGTTGCGGGTAGATGGCGCCACAATAGCTGTTACGAAGGTTGAATGTTCATCGTCCCAGGTCACCAATTTAGGGGATTGAGATGCGCGAAGGATAGAACCTGCGGCCTTGTGCTTTGCAGTCCAGTAACATAACCATCATGCAAAAGCAATTGCTCTTGCATTGTTAACTGACTTATATGTTATTCACCTCAGCGGAAGTACAAAATCCCATTGCAATGAAATTCTTTTTGAATAATATCATTACTAAATGGAACTTAATGCCAAAGCGGAAGCACAAAACCGGATTACAGCGGAAGAAACGAATGGGTAACCGACGTCGGTGAGCCAGCGCTCGCTTTGTTTACTGCTTGACGATAACCCTTGGCGACCATCCACAGTAAAATAAGTATCAACAGTATTGATGTAAAAGGACGTGAAAAACTCTATATAGGCTGTATGATTAACTTAGAAGGATTCTTGGTAAAAGTGAATTTTAGTGTGCACCCAGCTGTGCCAACAATGCCAAGTCGCCAATAAAGATGGCGGACAAAATAAACAAATACATCCGCGGAATAGTTACGGTTACTATTTCCCGCCATATAATTAGGACTTTTTACTGATAAGTATTTTTTTTCCCCCATACTGCCCGGCGCCTTCTAGGCACTAGGTTTCTGCACTGAGCAGAATTTTTTAACTTAAAAAAGCAACCTACGGCTTCGCTAGCACATTGAACATAAAGACTGTGTGAATAACAGAAACAGTACATAACCAAAAGAAATGAAAGAACGGAGAAAGAAGCAATCGGAACATTCTCCATACAAAATTTCAAACAAAGATCCTTTTTCCCAACTTCATCAACTGGAGAAAAAAAATATATTCCATTCACCCTTCATCCATTCTACAGGTTCGAAATACTACCGACATAACAAATAATGAAGGGAACCAACTGTTAGATTACCAAAGGAAGTAAGGGAATAGCGAAAAATGCCATTGCAGCTGTCTTTTAATGTGAGAATGCAGACGATTTTTTAAAGCGCATACTGACAATTAAAAATTGCAAAAGAATAAATAATTTCTGTTCGTATTTACATTAAAAAAAAGAAAGAAGAAAATAACTTTTAATTATAAGCTTAACTTTCTTTATTTAATAAAATTTAATTATAATAAAGAACAAAATTAAATTCTTTAATCGATATTTTTAATTTAGCATTTGTCATAATATAGTTGTAGATTATGTACAACTCAACCATTGCAAAAAGTAGTAAACAAAACAGCATTCCGATGGGTTGCAATATTGGCGACTAACTCGGGTGCACACTAATCTTCACTTAATCCGAAATTTGATATCGGCGTCGGAAAATTTACTGAGATGACAGAAAAACAACTCGAGTATAATGAAATCTCTATTGAAAATTACTATACAGTATCACTTCCTGAAGTAGAGGAAGATAGCTATGATTGTCAGGAGTGGGGCAAACATTTTTCTCAAAATAAAGATTTTGAAATTCATTCATGTTCTCATATGAATGAAAGTCCTCATGTTTGTGAAATATGTGGCAGAAGATATTCCAGAAGAGATACTTTAAAAACGCATATGATTTTACACAAAGGTATTACTCCTTTTGTTTGTGAAGTGTGTGGCAAAAAATTTGCTCTAAAGAGATATTTAAGGAATCATTTACTAAGGCATGTAGGTACAAATAACTGCTTAAAAACTGAAAGTATTTTAAAAAATCGAAATTTAAAACAATTATATTCTCACTCAAAGGAGAATAGACATTTTTGTGAAGTATGTAGAAAAAGATTTTCTTGTAGCAGAAATTTAAAACTGCATATACGTTGTATTCATACAAAAGAAAAGCCCTACATATGTAAAGTATGTAACAAAGGTTTCCATCAAAATTATGTTTTAAAACAACACATGATCTGTCATATAAATGAAAAGCCATATAAGTGCAGTGTATGTGACAAAAAGTATTCTACTTGTGGTATGTTAAAAGCACATTCAATTATACATACAAATGAAAAACCATTTGTATGTGAAGTGTGTAAGCAAGCATATTCTCGCAAAGCAAGTTTAAAATATCATTTATTGACACATAATTCTGAAAAGCTCTATATGTGTGAAGTTTGTGGCAAAAAGTTTTCTCATCCTCAAAATTTAAAATCTCATTTAAGTGTATATGCAAAGAAACATGTGTGTGAATTGTGTAGTGCTGAGTTCTGTCTGAAAAAACATTTGAAATTCCATTTACTTACCCATTCCAATGAGAAACCTTATAAATGTGAGAAGTGTGATAAGGCATTTAAAACTAATGATAGTTTAAAGCAACATGTACCTATTCATTCAAATGAAAAACAGTATGTATGCGAAATATGTGGTAAAGCATATCATCGAAAGAGTTATCTTAAAGAACATTCTTTGATTCATGCAGAAAGTAAACCCTTTGTTTGTGATATCTGTGACAAAAGATTCCACACAATTCCTATTTTAAGGAGTCATATGCGCACTCATACAAAAGGCAAATCCATTATATGTAAAATATGTGGAAAAGGATTTTCCCAGCCTGGTTCCTTAAGAGTTCACATGGGGACTCATACAAATGAAAAGCCATATGTATGTACATTCTGTGACAAAGGATTTACCCAATCCAGCAGTTTAAAAAGACATTTTCTTACTCATACAAAGGAGAAGCCATTTGGATGTGATGTATGTAACAAAGGGTTCCAGGAAAAAAGTGCATTAAGGATACATTTATTAACACATACAAAAGAGAACCCACATGTATGTGAAATATGTGGTAAAGGATTTGCTACAAAATATCGATTAAATGCACATTTACGTACACATACCAAAGAAAAGCCATATGTTTGTCATGAATGTGGCAAGGCATACAATTACAGTCAAAGTTTAAAAAACCATATACGTCTTCATAAGGATAGGAATGCATTTGCATGTAAAATATGCAATAAAAGTTTTACCCGGCCTGATACTTTAGTTAAACATTTAAGATTGCATACAAAGGGAAAATCTGAAGCATGATGCAATAATTTTCTCATTTCATCTAATAATTTATATTTATTATTCTAGGAATTGGAAATCTGATATAATTGGACGTTTTTTTGCTCCCACCCCCTTCTCTGCCTGTGTAACAACTTTTCATTCATAAGGGCTGTCAAAAATTATATTTTAAATGCATGGAATACTGTGGAATTTGTACCTGTGGTGGAAGATATCTATAATATTTATGTATGCACACATGCTGGCAGCTGACAAACTATTTAAAAAGTGGATTTTGTGCCAACTTTTATGGTTTGTAGTATGTTAAGATTAAGACTAATGTTAAAATCAGTAATGGAAGCTATGATTGGGCAGTAGATGAATTATAAATGGTTTTTTTATAGGGTATGTAAAGAAGTCTTTGAATGTCCATTAAAATGACTCGCGATCAAATGCCTAAGACTGAATAAAATTAAGTTTATTTTTATGTTTGTTTGGGACCTGCAAAAATTAAAAACATCCAAATTTTTTGTTAAAATTATTGAGCATACTTTTTGAATTTGAGATAAATATTAATCTTAAACATAAGCTATGTGCACTTTTTTCTATGAATGATTCTATATATTATAAGATCAAGTTCAGAAAAGATTATTATTTAGTGTTTACTTTTCATCAATCTGATCAGGTTCTCTGTCCTGAATCCTTCAAGAAGTATGGAAAATTCTCTTGTACATTTCCAATTTACCAAGAAAATCTTGTTGTTTGATAATAGGCATCCACTTTCAAAGACAACAGCATTTCTGGGAAAATATTTCACATTCCATTTTCAATAGTAACAATAAGTCAAACTGTGCCAACAGAATAATACTTGAATTTCTATGAATAATTTTTTAAATTATTTATAATGATGCTGCAGTTACTTATTCAATATTGTCATACATACAAATAGTTTTGTAGCATTACATTGAGCTGTTTATACTGTATTTCTTGAGGTAACAATGTGACTACTTATAGTCCTTATTTGAAATTACCCATTTCATTAAAAACTTTTATTTTAAAAACTTTTATTTAATTTTATGTTTAAATATTTTTCAATTTTATAAATTTATGAAAAAACTTTTTATTGGGTATTGTTTTATATATTCTCTAAAGATAGTAGTCATGTTAATCCAGTTTCATTTAAATCTGCTTCATAGATAAGAGCTGAAACATTCTTTTCTGTTGTATAATCCTCTCTTTAGACTTAAAAAAATTAACAGTTTTCCAAACTTGATTTATATGTAAACAATCATTGGAATATAAAATTGTAGAAATAGATTCAGATTGGTGAATAATGAAAGAAAATTTAATATAATTATATTGTACTTTTTCATTTCCTTTAAACCAATTGCCACCAAATAAAAGTATTAATACCAGCTATAGCCAAATATTACCAACAATTTAGAATGAAAAATAATTAAATATTAGCATTAGATCATGTTAGCACTGGTGCTATGTAATGGAAAAGTACCAATTATTTTAACTTTTTAGTGTTGTGTTAAAATCATTCAGATTCTTTATTTTTTCAATCTGTGCTAAAATAACAGTTATGGAAATTTCATACCCCCCCCCCTCCCTCAAATCCTATTCAGTTATCAGAATCCATAATTTTGAAATTTTGTCCTTGTACGAATTGAATAAAATATTAAAGATTATTATTATTATTACTCTTCAATTGCAAAAAACACTGTTTTTACATTTTACTGATTAATTAATATTGTGAGATTTTATGAAGTTTTATTTAAAACATATGTATTATTTTGCATATTGCACAGTTTTTGATTTAAAAAAAACCTTCCATCTGCTACAGTGCAGACTAGTGTATTTGGTTGTATGCATTTTTTTTTTATTTTACAATATATTTTGATTTTAATTATTAGAATCTCTTTTCAGTATGAATTTATTGTTACTATATGAGATCTTCTCTATCCTCTTAATATATAATGTTTTGTGAATAAGTTTTCAAACAAGGTTTTATTTAAATTGACATGTTTAATGTTTTTAAGGATAAAAATTTGTTATCAATTTAGAACTTACTTTATAATGTGCTAGAATTCTAAATTTCTTCACAGTTGTGTGTTCCTATAATCTGTACAACTTCTGTAGGCGTTTCAAGGACACTCGTTTTCCCTGCTCTTCACTCTTTCTCCTTCTCCATTGCCATGGTTTCAACAAAGCTTGTTTATTTTCCATGCCAGTACGTTTCAGGAATACCTTAATAGCCGTGTAAAAAAAAGGAAAAAAGAATGACACTGTTATCTACCTTGAAGTTGCGAGGCAGACAACCAGTAACAAGGTAGAAAATGCAACCTTGAACCGCCTACAGAAAATGCACAGACTGTAATGATTATATATTATAGAATTTTCAGAGCTTAGTTATTAATTAATCACTTAATTTGATTTCACCTTTTTTAGGGAATGAGAATTCTATTTAGTTTTAATTTTATTTATTATAAGAAAGTCAGTCTATGGTAAATTTTTGTTAAGTTATATCTAGGAAGTTAATTAGAAGTAAAAGTTGCTGAATTTCTTAATAATTAGGGTAATTAAAAGTAGTATTTATTTATTTATTTTTGTTAAAAATCTACAGGTCAAAGAAAAAAATTGTTGAAAGAGTAAGAATACAAATTAAATTAGAATGAATATCAAAGGAAAGAAAATTATTCCAGATTTATTGAAAATTAAAGTGTATTTTGAATGTTTCCAATTTATTGATGGTGCAGCAGAACTCCAATTTCTGGAAAGGGAGTAAGGAATTAATGATTTTTTTTTGTTAAAAATTTAGAGGAAATTTGTCAATTTTATTGTATTTCTCACATATACTCTTGGTTATAAATACACACGAGAAATTTATTTAATATTGTTGCAAAGTGCATATGTATAGATGCAAATAAATAAAATAATGAGAGGCAATTCTGAAAAATATTATTAAAAATTACTTTTGAAAATTTATTAAAATTGGAGAAAAAATAAATAGCATTGCCAAAAAGTTAAAAGAGAATTAAACTGAGTAAAAATTGTTTTTAGAATTATTAAAGGATATGTAACTTCTTAATTAAAATTTAAAAATATCTTTTTTTACTGAATCCCTTCTTTTTTTATATAGTCTACTACTCAAAATGTAACTATATACCAAATTTCCTAACTCTAAATCAAATCATATTGATCCATAAAGCATTTTTTAGGATTTTTACATCATATATATCATTTTGATGGAATTTATTGATAGTAAATTAATTTATAAACATTATCATGTCAAGAGATGAATTCCTGAGCAAATTTTTCTGAATGAAAATTGGAAAACAGGAGATTTTATGTGGTAGTTTCAGGCAATTATATATTGATAAAAAATGTAGGTATACAAAATTTTGTTTTCATTAAATTAATATTAATTTGGATTGTGATCAGCAAAAAATTAGCATAGTAAGTTTTTTTGTCAATAATCCTAACATTCCTGATCTCAATTAATCGTGATAATTAAGATTTTAGTGCATTTTTATCAATGCCTGAATCTTTCATGGTTAGTTTTGACCTCTAGATTTCTTATTTTAAAGAATTACTTTTTGCATTTTAGTATACTAATAAAAACTTGTTTTAAAAAACTTTTTTGGTTTGTATTATTTTCTTGGAACAGTACATACATTAACTGAAAGGTTCAGTGATGAAGTTGTAACTAATATTTCAGGAATATTCTTCAAAACTATTGTAGCAGGTATTGTTTTTTCGTCCATGTTGCATTTAGTAACATTTAATTATATTTTTTACTACATTAGCTTCCACTTAATGGGATCTATTCGGGAATGTCGATAACCGAATTGAGTTGAAATCAACTATGCCATTACATCAAGACAGAAGAAAATCTCGTGAAATCTATTATTTAAAAAATAATAGTAAAAACTTTAATTGTTGCTAAGTAACATTTTTTTTTTAACATATAGCCTATATATTGCTCATAGTCATGTCATTTTAAATTTGTTAAAGAATGCTGCTTTTTTGGATTTCAAACGAGCAAATCTTTGATTCAATCATAGGAGGGTTTTTCCCCCCTCCTTTCCCCTTTTCTTTCTTCCAAATTTTTGTCCCTATCCGAATCGTCAGCATTTATTGCTCACACTTGTTGAGAATTACAATTATGCCTTTGAAACTCAAATCAGTTCTTTTTTAAAAATTCATTTTACTTCGTAATTCATTCGCATTCGACAGTGGTTTTTGGCTTTTCAATAGATTTCAAACCAGACTTAGCAGCATAGCTGCCTGTTTAAACCAATCCAAACTTCTCTAGTCCAAACATGAAAAATGTGAACATCCCATGGGAAAAATGACTCCCATGTTTTTCTTTGCAAATATGAGCAAAAAATTCCTCGAAATTTAATCTTTGAAACTTATGGAAAATGAAGGAATGTGAATTATTAACTTCAAAACTGATAAAATTAAACGATGTAGCGTTTACACTAAGCAAATATTTTTGTGTACATTTGAATGTTATAATTTGGAACCAGAAATGTAGATAATAAAAAACAGAATGATATTAATGAAATCAAGAGGCTTACTTTTGGAACATCATTGTTACATTTTTTAAAAAAAGTTATCAATTGAAACTGATAAGGTACAATAATGAAATTCACTAGGTACAATAATGTGAATCTAATCTGAGTCAATGAGGTCTTTTAAGAGCCTGTATGAAGTACGAGAAAGTTTTGATGTTTCTTTTTGAATTCTCCGACTTAATTAAAGAAATTCAATATAGTACACAATTCTTAAGTAATAGATATAATGAAAAACTGAACCCGCATAATATTTAATTGTGGACCAACTTCAGGAGCGTGGGTATCGAAACATCGCGTACAAAATAATAAATAAAAAGATTTTAAACAAAATTTTGCAAAAAGTATTTTAAAAATTTCGAAGAATTTTCAACATAATCCAAATATTTTTGAGTCTAAGTTTGCCTGAGTTGTTGAATTGTGATTTACAGTCAACCAGTTTTGAGTATACTTGTACTTTAGCTCTGTTTGCAAATTCGAAAACATGGAAAAATTCGAAGAATTATGTTTGAAATTTAAATGATACTCTCATTTATCTTATTGCCACAGCCTTGCTCGTGACGGTTAGTGAAATTAAAACTATAAGAAGAACTAAATTGTAATTAAAACTATAAGAATGTGTAAAAAAAATTATGATTATATATATATATATATGCAATGATATTTCAATATCTAATTTAATCCAAATTAATTTCTTAAATTTTTGCCTAATTCGGCCCATGTCGGGGTCATTCTAAAGTGTTCTCTTGTTTTCTGATCCCGGTTGTATGGTATTTGCGCTCAATAAATTTCCCCCTTTCCTCTGAAGTGTCAAGATAGGCTACCACATTATAAACTTTATCTTTGCATGTAAGATTTGGCTATTTTACAATGTACGCCAAATGGTAATCAACTCACTATGAGTGAGAATGATACCCCTTGTCTCTGATAACGAAACGAAACTTCCTTGAGAAAAATGCTGATGACCCCTACCACGTTTCAGACGAGTGTTGAAAATAATAAATATAAAGTGTGAGAAATTTGCTTTAAAAATGTTTTTATTAAAAGGAATACGTTTATAATTTTCCCACACGGAAGACATTTATAAAAATTATAATTCTGATGTGCATAATACAAATTTAATCTAATAAAATGAATTATAATTTTTAATATTATGAGGATTTAATCTTTATATCTCTTACGGTTTAACTTTATTTAACAAAATGAAAAAAAAATACATAGAAAGGGCTTTAAATTCAAATTCAAATGGATATCAATAACGTTTAGTTCTTTCTATATGTATGTATGCTTTTATGTATATATATTCCACAAGCTGATACTTGAAATGAGCTAATGTATTTTTTACGTTAAAGCTGTTCAAATAAGTTTTTTTTTTTTTTTTTTTTTTTTTTTTTTTTTTTTTTTTTTTTTGCAAAATAATAAGCTTTTTGGCTGGCTAAAATAAATGATAGGAATCATATTAATAATTTTAAAAACAGCTGCTGGTTAATTTTCAGGAGAAAAAAAAAACATATTTTCAATAAGAAAATGTTGATAACTACTGAAATTCCTTCAAATCTGAAATATATTACTTCATTTTCTAACTTATTTACTGTCAGATTTAACTATACATAATCCAATGTACCGGAAACGACATTTAAATGCAACATCTAAACGGCTACATAAAAAAATATGAAAATAATAAAAAAGCGTTAGAAATTTTTAAAAAAATTAATATAATTTCTAAATAATTCTTTCTCAATATTTCACAATATGCATTATATGGTCATTTACATTTAACAACAACAACAAAAAAAAAAAAGAATAAACTAACTGCAAAAATTTCTGTCTCTGACATTCAGCATAGTCAAAACTGTTCAGCATTTCTGAAAGCTTATCCGCAATTTTTGTTCATTTGTATGTAACTAAAATTTTAAAAAAAGTTTGAGAGATTCAATTAAATAACTTTGTAGGAACGTTACTTTTTTCAAAATAGAAATTATGATTACTCCTATATAACCAGGAATTGAAGAAAAATAGTTGTAAAATATATTGTTACACAAATGCTAATACACATTAAAAGCATTTTTAAAAAGTTTTTATGAAAGCAGTGACAAACAATTTTATAATTCAGATTTATGGTTGCTAAAATTTACTTAGCTTGTTCTTGATCACTTACTCACAACAGCATATTGAACTTCAAATTCTATTGGACATGTAACATTTACTACTGTTCTAAAAACCTTATACTATTCCGCTTTTTATGTAATGCATCTCTTAATTTTCAGTAATCTCAACAAAAATGGGAACTTGAAAAACGAAAGTGTTTAAATTTCAATTAATACAAAAACTTTCTCATTCAGCATTGTTTATGCGCATTACAGATAACATTCTCATATAATATTAACTGATTTCACTAACATTGATCCTTATACATATAATAATTTATTATATTAAGGAGTAACAGGATTTAAAAATGGATATACTGTCTAAAAATTATAGCGCTATAACTTCCGAAAAATTATAGCACAAAATTGATTTTTGCATTAAGATAAAACTCAAAAATTTTTCTTTTTAATGATATTAATGCTTTAATCTACAAGTTAAGTTCCGATGTTTAACAAGCTTTTAAAGAAATATTTTAACTATATTTTTCAACAATGTATTTCGCACAAAATAAAAAATAAAATTTAATCTGTAAGAGCTCGTGAATGGGAAAAAAAAATTAGCTTTTATCAACCTGTTGCCATCACACTGACAGAAGTTCAAATTAAAAAAATAAATCAACTATTATTGTAAATTAAATAAATAAAAGTGTAAATTTCAGCAAGTGTCTGTGTGAAGTGAAAAATTTGAAATATATTTTCTAAAAAGTAAATGGAGGAAAAGATTTCTATGACCTTTTACAATATCTATAGTATTAATTAAATCAAACAATTAAATTTAAGGCAAACATGGTTTAATATATCTATTGGATAATCACTGTAATCAGCGCCCATCAGTTAATTTTAATCAGCGGCACGCATCTACTAACAAAATGGTCTAAATGAACTAAACAATTAAATTTTATGTTACTTGAATCAATAAATGCACCGATGAATTAAGAATTTTAAATTTTTACATACGTCCTTTACATTACCCTTTGTTATCCTTTTACATTAACCTTTGAATCTTATTTAACAAATTTTTTTGAGACATTAATATTTTAACACTTAGCACTTCGATCTCTCCTCTCAGGAACCATTCAAGACAGTGCATCATTTTGGCGTTTTATTTAATTATTTTATGAAATTTTGACTGGTAAATATATGTAGATTAATTTTCTGGGAAAATTCATATATATTAATTTTTCGGAGCAAGGAACAAGTTCTCTTATTCGGCAAATATTTATGCATCTAATTACTTTTCGGAGCGCTAAGGGTTAAATAAAAATCTTTGAACTTCAATCAACTAAATCATTCATTAAAACTAAATAATTTATGGAATTTGAATATCACTCTTCTATAAAAATTGTCGATTTTAGAACACTTCATAGTCCGTTTCAAAGAAGATACGCCAATCTTTTACCAGGATTTCTCAACAGTGATTGACTTATGATTATGAAAATATTGATTGTTCTAATATTGATATGTAAAAACTGACAGATTTGATCGCAGAAGATAGAAAGTTTATTTGTTGAACTTGAGTTAAGAGTTCAAGTGTCAAGAGTATTTGGCAGAATATGACTCCTTAGGACAAAAGGACTGTGTGAAATTTAAACTTCATAATTTTTTCTTAAGAACATTTATTGACTGAAGTCAAATAAAATATTTTCATTTGCATCATTTAAATCTTTTGAAAGTAAAAATCAAAATTGAATTTTACGATGAATTAGAGAAATTTCTGTTGAGTAATTCTTTAAGATATTTTATAAATTACAAAAATTATTCTGTATTGCATATACAACTTCAATGCTCAGTGACTCTGCATTCAATTTTCATATTCAAAAAAAGATGTGCTTGGTTTCAGTAAAAAATGTTTTTATATTAATTGAAGTTTAACATTTCCATTCTAATTTAATGTGCTAATTTTATGAGCTCTGACAGAAATTAGTAAGTAATACAATGAACAGAACTGTTTAAGGCCTACATAATAGTATGACTGAATTATATAACTATCAAAATCTTAAACTTTGATAGCTAAATATTTTGCAGAAAAAGCTATTAAGAGATCAAGTTACATAAAATAAATTTGAAAATTTTAGAGTACTTTTATACTGGCGAACTGTTGGTCACAAAAGGCGACTAGTTTCTTAATAAAGATATTGCTAAGTGAACTATTGTAATATATATACATACACATACACTTTTTCCCCTTTTATGAGTATAGTTTATTTTATGAGTATTATTTTTAGATAATAGAGATATTCAAGAAAATTCATTCAGAAATATGAGATTGTTTAAATTATTAGTAAATAAAACAGCTATAAATTCTCTTATATCTTACTTCTTTTTAAATGCATTTAATTCCGCTATTTATATTTCTGATAAAAACAGTCTTACTTTTCTATTAATAATAGAATTAATTATCATTTATTGCAAGATATATGAATAAGATAAATGTATGTATAAGATCTCATAAATTCAAGATCAAATAAAGTTTTTACAAAAATTATCACCAATTAGCCCAACCGGAAATGCAGCTATGCAAAACTAAACCCTCAAAACTAAACGTCACCCCTCTAGATGCGCGCCAAGTTTTCTTGCGAAAGGTCCGCATCCCAGTAAACCTACAATGCAACAGGGGTAGGGAATAATTTATGGAGCGCAAATGCCCCATTCCCGTGAAAACGGTCCCTCCGTTGCCCTTCTCAATGTCAACACGTGTATTGAATCGACACTTGGCGGGAATCTCACGTTATATAAGACGAGGGATAATTTATTTCTCTCTCTTCCCCTCTTCTGCTCTTGTCTCGCCCTGTGGCGGATGTGTTATGTCCGCACCTTCTTGTAAATATATTATGTCTTCCCGGGATGGATTAAAACGAATTTAAAAATCCAAAATGTTTCTTCTATGTCTTCGAACCTGCCTTCTGCTTTTAAGAATTATATGCTTACACACACACACACACACACACACACACACACACACACACACACACACACACACACACACACA
>JAPMOR010069998.1:14168-27797 GCA_026543865.1 Argiope aurantia | reverse complement strand
TATATGTATGTATGTATGTATGTATTTATTTATTTATTGACAATGGTATCACTGGTCGAAATATAGAGGATAAGAATTGGAATAAATAACAAATGAAGACATTCTAAAAAAATTGCGAAATTAGTGTTTAATTAAAAACGATGTTTCTATCTATATACAAATTAATAAGATAAACCAATGAAGCAATCTTTCACCACAACCACTTTATCCAATTTTACCAATTTTCCCTTATATAAAAACTCATGACCTCTAAATATGTCCCCAGTGGTTGTTTACCTCCTCCACTGTCTATTTTTGGGAGCAATACTTTTTTTGTACTGCTTCATTATCTATGGGGGAAAATCTTGACAAAGCACACCACCCCCAAGCACTGGATCGATTTTAAAATTTTTAATTTCATGTGATCGCTTATGAACTCTAGATAGGTCATTAGTGATCACCTGCATCTCATCACTCTCGCATTTTTCAGAGAAATTGGGAAAAAACGCCACTTTACATTCTCTAGTAGGAAGAACATCGGCTGGGTTCCCACACTGTCATTGCACTGATTCAGAAATTCATTGTTTCATATCAAAGCTCACATGACCTTCTCCTCCAAATGCGTTATTAATACCCTACCACATTTCTTATAAGAGGTATGGATGTTATAAAAATATATATCACGCCATTTGCGGAACCAATGTTTGTTTTAAATGTTTTTGTTTTTATTTTATTGAATGCGAAGTATAGAAAAAGTATTGTCATTGTCCAAAAATTTCGAATTGGAGATTTTGACGAATCTCCATGTTTCAAACCCTTCTGAGTTCGGAAAACACTCAAAAACAATTTCAGATAAATGGATGAGACTTGATATAGTCGTTATACCAAATTTATAGATTTCTATCAAATTTTGACCAAAAATCGATGATAGGAAGTCCGGCTGTTTGAATATAAGCTAACACGACAACTATAAAACAAAGAGAGCTAGATGAACGAAATTCGGTACAAAAAAAAAATTAACATCTATAGTTCAGATACCTATAAAATTTTGAGCCAAATCCAAGTTGACTGTCTGTCAGTCTGTTCTTTCAGAAGCATTTGAACGCAATAATTCAAGAACACAATGACTTAAAATGCAACAAATTTGATACAGGCTTTTGTGACTGTAAGTGTAGTTTTGTGTCAAATCTTGTTTTCAATTAGTTGGACAAAACGTGTCTGAAATACCAATTCGGTTTTCGGATACTTTTAGCCGCTTGCCAAGGCTTAATTGTCAAAAACTTGCCAAGGATCACACGATAGATTCGGTAAGAAAGCTAAATTCACGCCAAAGGTTGATATTTTGTAACTGCTGTACGCCATTACCTTACAAGGCGTTCTCTGTTATAACACCTTTATTAGAGAGTAGGCGAGACAGTTTTGGGGAGACCACTCTCGCTGGTTAAACTGTCAATGTTTCTTCAATGTCTGAAAAACAATTTCGCTGTCCCAGACTTCCCTCCGATTCAAATTCTATTAATTTGAAATGGATAAATTGGGGTCTTTGGCAATAAAGGTTATCATCCTTTATTGCCAAAATCATCCTTAAATACCAGAGACCTTGAAGTCTTGAATGTAAACTGGTATGGGACATAGCGATGAAGGCTGTTGTCCTCTGGGTGCCGAGATGTTACAGTTAGTGGATAAAATATTTAAGGGCTTCAATAAAGATAGTTAAATGATGCTTGCTAGCGAGACCGACAAAAGAAAAGTAAAGAGATATACGGTTCTTTAATTTTAAGTTTTTTTCCGACACGCAACTTTGTAGGTTATAACTTTGAGTACTTTAATAGAATGTGGAAAGTATCATTGACATTCGTTGCACTTGATACACAAGGTACTGTCAGAAAGACTGAGGCCATTTCAAATGCGTAAACAATCTAAACTTGGAAGTTGTTAAAAAAAGGCGAGTAAAAATTTCGGGAAGATATTGCTTCCATATAAACATTTTTCAAATACAAAATTTTATAATTCTTGGTTTCCTAATTTAGTAACATGACAATTCAATGAAGAAACAGAATTTCTCCAGAGTGGAATTTTTTTCTTCATTAAATAAAGGAGTGAAAAAAAATCGTCGGGAAAACAATTAATAAAATAATCAAAGAGTGAATTTTTTTGATCGCAAGGGCCGGAATAGCCTGGTTGGTAGGACGTTGGCTTCGTATGCTTTGGATTGTGAGTTCGAATCCCGTGAGACGAAGACTCTCCGTCAACATGGCGGCTGGTGCACGTACAAATCTGTCGTAGCCACAAAGTCATCCAAGTCGAAACAATACCACTGGGGGTAATGGATCAGACGTGATCGTTCTCCGATTCAGGTCTAAATTACAAATTATAGATGAGTGAATGAAATGTATGAATGAAGTCCGCCCCATGAAAAGGGCAGTGATGCATACTTTGTTAAGACGTACTCCTGGCCCTAGATGGCGCTAGTGAAACAAGAGACGCTAAAACTCGACTTAAAATCTCTGACTTCGTCAACAGGCTTGTTTATGATAAATGCCATAAACAACAACAACATATTGATCGTTCTTCTTGAATTAGGTAGAAATGTCCGAATAATCAACACTTAAACAAACTGGAAAAGGGTAACTTGTTTAGTGTTATGCTTGGTCAATGCATTTAAAACTACTGTTATTGCCGCTGACATAACGCAATATATGACGTCGTAGATTATATATATAGTATTTGAGTCCAAAGTGAGATTGCGGAGTGGCAGAAAATAAATGTGCAGAAACTCCAGTCCGTTTTTAAGTGTTTTATTTACTACAATATTGAAGTTTATAGATTTTTGAGAACAGTATAAATTCCAGTGACTGATATTTCAAGTAAAACATAACTGAATTAAAAAGAATGCTGGATGCAGAAGTTTTATTTTCAATTTTTAAAATTTTTCGGAAAAAATAACTAAATAAAATAGCTTAAAAATTTGGAAAATTAAGTCAAAAATGTAAAACAAACTTCTTTTGAATGGCAATGAATTGCTCCTTTTGAACTGCAAAGATTTTGTTTCTACGATCATAAGAAAAGCATTATGGTAAAAATAAGTTTAAAAAAAGCCATCCAATATAACATTAAACAAAAAATTTTCTATGCTAAATTTTAAAATTTTGGCTCTGAAATGCTTTGAGCCACCATTACGACTACCTATGTACCGAATTCCATGGCTATAGATGAGATAAATTTGTTTGGACATCGTGGATACACAGGCAGACAAACACACTAGCATTTCCTTTTATACTTATAGACATGTTCGAATATATGACAATTGTGAATGAAATGAATGCACAAAATTTTTTACCCCGAAAATATCGCAAACGGAAAAGATAAAAATATCTGGTGTTTTTGGCCTATTTACTTTTTTATCTGACTTTGAATTTCATTAAAAAATTATAGAATTTCAAAATATTACTGTTAATGGTAGCCAAAGCCTGTCTTGGGGGTTTTCATCTTTGGGTATAAATATGAAATAATATTTCCAATAAACATAAACGTAAATGAATAAATAAACTAATTAATTTTTAATAAAAAAAATAGCATTATAAACATTTTTTTCATCTGAAAATAATAAATAACATAATATAAAAAAAGAGAAAAATTTTAAAATTGTCTATAAAAGTCTATAAACTAAATTTCACTTGTTTAGCTCAAAACGTTTTTGAATTATCGTATTGTATTTACAGACGTACGGACAGACTTTGACGAGTTTAATTCAGTATTAAACATAAGTAACAACTTTGGTGTAAAATTCGTTTTATAAAATTCAACATCTTGCATATTTCCGTATTTCTTCTGGCTAGCTTGCTGCAACATGTTCTAAAATTAAATAAACCTTTTTTTTACAGGAGGTCATAAACTTGGAAGATTCATTAAAATTCCCCCCCCCCCCCCCGAGGTCACACCGATTACATTATTTACTTTTTGAAAGGAAACAAAAAAGAAAGCAAAAGAAAATTTTTCATCCAACAGTAGATTTTTATTAACGAGTTTATTCATTTATAAAATAAGAACGCAATGGTTTTATCATTACGACCAGCATCGTATTATTATAAAATATATGAAACCAATTAGAAATGTTTTAGTTCTTTTTATGTGCTTACGGTAAAGATACATTTTTTCTGTTCATTTCGAAGAAATTATGATTTTAAATTTTTTTTCTTGTTTTCCGATTTTTTTTATTACAATATCTTCACGATATTCAATGACATACAGGAGATTTATAATATTACTCGTTTTAGGATACCGAATTAGCACTTTCGGTGGATTTAACTCCGCAAAGGAGTGACATGCAGTGAGACATACGCGTGCGTGTTCGCAATTCTTAGTTACGAGTTGACTTTGATTTCCGTTCCTGTTAGGCGCGTTTTCTTTCACCCAACTCCTATTTAGCCGAAACAAAAATCTCTGGTAAACGCAGAGAGTTTCCGTACCTGAAAATTGATAGTACATTGTACTAATATAATTTAATTTATCTTTTCCATCCCTTTTGATTCTTATTTCCTTTTATTTGCAAATGAATTTTTTGAATTTCAAATTCGTAAAATCTCATTATTTTATGAATAAAATTCGATTCAAAAACTGTAACAATGGAGAAAAGCTCTCCCCTAGATAAAATTGGGGAAAAAATCGTAGCAGGAAATATAATAAGAAATTCCAAAATGGTATTCAGGATTATCAGAAATCTTGTAATTTTTAATTTTTTATTCTTGAAAGAAAAAAAAAAACATAGAAAGCTTAGATTTTTTCTATTGTATTATATCTTATTAATACAAGTTATTGTACGATATCTCCACGATTATTCGATATTGTCAATTATTTTTCAATATTCTGAATGTCGAGCAATATCTTGAAAATATCTTGCTTATATTTTGTGCTATTTGTTGGGTATTTTGAAAGGATAGAATCCAACAGCATAATAATACTTTTCTAATGGACTTTGAATAGTAATTACCAATTACAGGTTTACAAATAAGATTTTTTTAATATTATTTCGTAAATGATTAATACAAAATGAACTGAAAATAATATCTTTCTATCAGCAAATAATTCTACAATATTGTGCAGCTTAGCATATCAAGATATTATAAATAAATAACTTAAAAAATTAAGGAATTATATTTTAATGTTGATAAATATTTATTCTCTTCAATTTGTAACTGTTTGTAAATATTTGGTATTGTTATCATTTGAAACAGATCCAAAATTTTGAGGTTCATTCTAAAAATAACGTCCATGCAGCTTCAAAACAGAAGTTTTATCGAACAACAAACTACATTAATAAATATGGAATAATAAATGGGGAAATATTTAAATTTGTGCGTGCAAAACAGAAAAGCTTGATTATTGGAATTTTTTTTTCTCTCTATTAAACTACGGACAAAGCAAGAATATAAATTTAAGACAAAAAAAAAAAAAGCTTTCTTGTATTGCTATTTTAACCATGTAAATTTGGTAATTCTGTTAAATGTTTTCTTTTTCTTTTTTGTGTGAGAGAAACTTTCCGAAGAATTTCACTTCGAATTTTTATGAATCTCGCATTTTCAAGCCTCCAAAACCGGGGGGGGGGAGAGGATGAAAGAAAGCGAAAAAGGGTGGAGGGGAAGGAGAAAAAAAAAACGTTTGTAAATCCATCTATCTGTAAACATGATAGTTTAAAAACACAACTAGTTTGTTGAATGAAATCTGGCCTACACTTTTAATACTTAAATTGTAATTCTGTATTAAATTTTGAACTAAATTTCTAAAAAAATAAACTGTTTGTCTGTCTATGTGTATTTATTTCCACCAATAGTATAGATAAAGAAAAAAGGTGCAAACATAATCATTAAGAAAACGATTTTTAAAAATTAAATTGGTGAATTTGCTATGTAAATAAAAATAATTTTAAATAAATGCTTTGTGAAATATTAAATATTATGGAGTTTATTGCGCTGACTGGTCAGCTTGCCAATATACTCCCCCTCCCCTTCCAGTATGTAGTTAGAAACATAATCGTTTCAATATCCTGACAAGCTTACAGATTTTTACTACTATTAGAAATCCACAACGAAGAAAAAGGGATGATATTCCGCTTTACTAAGATGGCTCTATTTCTTTCTCTCTTTTTTGCTAATTGCATTATACTGTCATAAAACTGGTGGAGAAACGGTCCGGTCGGTCTTTAAAAATAAAAGTTTCAAAAAAAATTGAACCACTAAAATTTTTACAAGAGATGGGGGCAAACAAAAAAAAATCATGGAATTTGACGACTCCAGGCAAAAGGAGTAAGAGGACACCCACACTTTTCCTTAGGTTCATCCCATTCGGGACATTTATTTGATCATATTTACAAGGAAGAAAAGGACCTCAATCTTATTGGGGAGATACTGGATTGTTTTTGTTATAAATTAAGGAAAAAAGTGGCATTTCTGTTTTGAATCACCAAAAAGTCGTCACGGGAAGAAATTCTCGTATTTCTTTTTGAATATTGGAAAAGAAAGAAAAAAAAATATTTCTGTTTAGTATGGACATATAATTGTTTCTCAATTATTATAATGTTTTTTTTTATATTAAATGTTGGATGCCTTTTCCATCTTATTAATTAATTATGACATTAATTTAATAATGTCGACCAGCTATAAACTCAGCTATTTTTACTTTATTGTATACAAAGTACAGACAAAGTATAGTAATCATCAAAAAATTCAAACTCGAGATTTTGACAAATATTCACATTTAAGACCGCCCTGAGTTCGAAAATAATTTTTGGCATTATATGTCTGTGACAAAGATAACTCAAAAACTCTTTGAGCTAGATGGATGAAATTTGAAGGTCTTGACATGGAATTCGTAGATTCTATCAAATGTTGAGCAAAATCCATTCAGAAATTCATGTGTTCGAAAGTAAGTTCACATGATAATTACAAAATGAAGAGACGTAGATAAATAAAATTCCATACACGGACTTAATAGTGTAAACACCTGTCAAATTTTTAGGAAAATGCAACAAGAGGTTGACAAGTCTGCCTATCTGTTTTTCAAAAACAGACCGGCGATAACGCAATGACTGAAATATATCCAATTTGGTATATGGGTTTGTGACTACGAGTGCAGTTTTGTGTCAAATTTTTGTTTCAGCTGGTTGGGAAAAAGGCACAAATTTAATTTTCGGTTATTTACCAGATGCCAGGGATTAATCGCCAAAAAACTCACTAAGGATCGCAAGATAGATTCAGTAAAAATGTTAAATTCCCTCCAAAGGGTAATATTTCATAACTATTATACGCCAGTGCCTTTCTCTAAAATAACACCTTTATTAAAGAGTATGTCAGAAAGCTTTTGGGACACCACTTCCATTGAATTGATAAGTGAAAACATTGATTACTACAAATGACAAAAAAAAAATGAATTTATTGTACAGAAAAAAAAACAAAAAACATAGGAATTTTGAAGAAATACAGTTTATTGAACAGTAAAAGAATGAATTGTACCAGTATTTGAGCTTAATTTTAATGCATCAAGCCTTGAATCTAATTAAATTCTTGATTTTGGTCTTTGCATTCAACTGTAGAAATTGTGTTAGGCAGAACAACTCTCCAAAAACTAAGATTTTTTAAATTTTTTTTTGTAAAGGGGTACATAATATCAAATCAAACTACAATTATTACACATTATTAAACTAAGCTGAATGTTTATTGACTTAAAGCAGATAAATGCATCTAATATAGTTTCCAGGTAAACTTATTTTGCATAAAGTGGTGAGATAACTTTAACCCTCCAAGAGCCAGAAAAATTTTGTTGTTTTTTTTTCGAATCGAATTCGTTTTCAAATAGGCAGAAACGTTCTCTTCGATAGTCTTCAAGATGGGTCTAACTGGTGCTTCCCCTAATTCGATTTTTGCCTTTGAAATCCGCGAAGGCGTCTTTTTTCACCTTTACCGTCCCTCCTTCCACGAATGATGTCTGTGACAGTGATGGATGAGAAAGACTGCAGGTAGTCCGGATGGGACTAATTTGCTTTACCGTCCCTCACAACTAATGACATTTTTAGACAGTGATGGATGAGAAAGACTACAGGAAGTCCGAAAGGAACTAATTTGAGCTGACTAACGAATCTAGAAATGCTTTAAGTGGGAAAGGTATTATGTTGCTTTCGGAATGGGAGAAAATCTTTCTTATGGATATTATTATGGATGCAAAATTTTATAAGTACTTATTTTCAAAGGTAAAGCAAAATGTTTTTTAAACATCTTATTACAAAAAGATATGATTAAACATTCGTGAAGTATATCGATTGGTATCAAGATAATAATAGCAACAACAAATTTATGCTTTTACACTTAAAAAACACTATTTCGCATCAAAATTCATCCATAACATAAATACTTGGTTTAATTTAGTTTAGTTTAGTTATATTAACTTCCCGTTCTAAAGCAACACTAGGGCTATTTTGGGACGGTCCTCGTAATTTTGAACCGCGGTCAGATGACGAGGACGACACCTGCATAAATACTTGGATAGAAGTCATTGTGCAAAACAGAAGCGTGAATCTATCAGATGGTTTAGTTATATGCATATTTTGACTTAAGAGTAGCAAGATTTCTCTATTCATACAATTTTCTCTACTTTTCAAATACAGAATAATGAAAGAAATCCCGCGCTTCATTTATTAAGAAATGGAGTTTTGTTCCAGATTTGAAACGCATTGAAATATCAATGCTTTTCAAAATTGAATATAAGAAATTCATTTCTAATAAACCTTAATTTTTACGTTAATAAACGCTAATTTTTTTCTCTGTAGTGATAGCATTTTATGAAGAATAAATAATAAATGTCCAATGATGATACTTTATGAAGATATAGACATCTATTTTTGCGTATTTTTTGTAGAACCGCATTATATTTTCTTCTGTTTTTAAATAAGACTTATGGCATACGTATTTGTTCTGAAACATTTAGGAAATAAAAAAATCATAAATGAATCTAATTTTAGGGAAAGGGACATATAATTATTTCAGGGTTAATTACATATAAGCGTTGACAGACTTTCATAATCCCAGTAGAAAAAATAACGATTTATTGGCACAGTTTTGAATGAAATAAAGCAAAGGGAAAAAAAATTGCGTAGTACATTTGTATTGTTTGCAAACATCTCTTAATAAATTTTCGCAAGCCTCCGATACTTTTTTTTTTTTTTTACATATTACAAAAACGAATCGACGAAAATTTAGTTTAAAAATTCTTGATGTAAATATTTTAATGCATTTTTAGGATGACGAATTTTCTTTGAATTTCGAGGAAAAAAAATCGGTGAAAAATACACTCTTTAGAACAATTGAACCTAGAGCTTCGAAATTTGGGTTGTACTTACTACTTGCGCAGTAGATATTCAATAAGGAAAAAGATTTTCAAAAATAATATTTTTAATTAAATAAAATTTATCGAAATTTTAATCCACCAAAAATATTTCACTTTCTTTTTTTTTAATTTTTTTTTCTTTCTTCTTCTCTTAAGACGATATTCGAACCGAATAGGATGTTAAAGGTTTAATAGAAAATATTAAACTTTATAAAACCAGATTAAAATAGTTTACAAAGTTATTTGAAAAATGTGACATCTGATATATTTAAATATAAAATTTATTAAAAATAAATTATTATTTCAATGAGGAAGGATGGACGAAGGGATGATTCTTCGAAAATAGAACATGAACACACATTTTTTTTAAATTTTACTGTTGTTATAATGCATTATCTTCAGTTATTTATTGTCACTGTTTAAAGTAGAAGATTCATCAAAATCAAAGAATTTTATACGTAGTTTCAGTCGTGTGTTATTAGGTTCAGGATTTTAGATTTTTGTGGTAGAACCTATGTGGTAGAAAAAAATAGAAAAATCCAAAATCCTGAATTTTTTTCTACCACATAGGTTTGCTTGGAAAAACCAAGCTCTCCATGAAAGTCATATTGAAAATTTGTAGAAACGCATCTACAATAGAATATTTGATAGCAAATATGCAATTCTGAATACCTTACAGGGATGGGTGCAAAATACATAGCCCTCTAAGTGTTCCACACGCATTTCGACGTAGCCCCATAGATGTCTTTAAAGTGCACTGCACTCATTTTAACGTAGGGTAACGAACGATGCAAATTCGTTTTGCACGGAAAATCACGTAGGGGGTTATACTGCACCGAAAATGGTGTCGACGTATTTTAACGTATTTCTTTTCCCCTACAAGTTTCGACATCTTGTGATGAATTGGAGGGGAGACAACACAATGAAGTTTTACGGCCATTTAAGAATGTCACAGGATCTGAGAGCCCGAAGATTCCTTTAGGCATAGGGCATTGTGATGGTGCTGGCGTTATGGAGGAATGAGGGGTGAGAAAGGAAGAAGCGGATAGCGAAGGAACGATCATGCAATGTTAACGGACAGAAATTTTCTGAACTGGAATGAGTGTTTCAGCGCATGCTCCGATTTTACTGGAGAAAATAAGTAATATTCACTATGGTTCATGATCGTTCTCTCCCTATCAGCTTACGTCAGGAGCATTATCAGGATGAAGAATTTTTTCGTGTTTAGAAAATCAAAAATGTTAAAAATATTTTATCATTTACAACTATTAAAAAAAGTAGGAATGTTTTTTTTTCAACGTATTTTGAAAGTTAATTAAAAAAAGTATTTTATAAATAAAATGTTTTACAATTCAAACTTTACAAATAGGGGTGATTTTTGGTTTCTTAAATATTTAATGAGACTTCCTAAAAAATGACAGTAAAATTAATGTGTCTTCAGTACTATATTGAGGATGTAAGTTAGGAAAGTATGGATATGTTTTTTTTTCTTCTTCTTGTATTTAAAGTGAAATAAAGGTTAACCTTATTATTTTTAATTTTTAAATGCTTTATTTAAAAATGTTGGTAATCAAATACCCATATATATGAATTTAATATAATAATTTAGAAAACTTAAAGAAATTTATCTTCTTTTGAGGAATTTCTGAGAATAACATTTGAAAGCATTTTAAAAAGGGCTTTTGAGCAACAAGGAAGTATCAACCAGCATATTAATTGAAGCTGCTGTTTTTCTTCATATCTTCTTTTGTTGAGTATTTTAGTTTTAAAAAATTTCTTCTTCTTTTTTTTAATTGAAAGATGAGCTGATAAAAAATTACAAATTCTAGATCTTATTTTTGTAGTAATTTGAAGTGAGAATAAAAAATACAATAATTATATATAATACTAACGATTCCAACTATCATCGTAATCCTAGTTCATAAAAAACAGGATTATTTACATCATGTTTCCTAATTTTTCTAAGAATTTAATAAATCTACCACTTAAAGATTCCATGTAATCAATCCAAATTCCATTTAATCAATGAATTTTTTTAAGGAAATAATCACTTTTTACTATTTTTGCAATAAAAGAACTTTGTGTGCATAATAATTTTAAATATAATAAGCATCTACATCCTATTAATGGAACAAAAATTTGATCTAAAACCTTTTTTTGAGCAAGGAATTTAAGGGGATATACTTCTACTGATTTCAATCATTCCTTAAATTTTATTTCAATCTAATAAATAATCGAAAAAATAATAATAATGAATTATAGTTTTGAAATTCAGTTCTGGCAAAGAAAAAAAGCCATTTGTCAAATTAACTGTGATTAACGTAAACTATTCTGCAGCTGCATTTTTTTTTTTTACCTTTAGTGGCAATGACTTTCTTTTAAAACATATATACTTTTTGTTACTGCATATACTTTAATTTTGATGAATACTGAAGTTTTTATTATGGTAGCATCAGAGAAAGATAACTGGAAAAAAATCATCAATTTAAATTAATAATAAAATGTTTATCAAAAGAGACAAAAATAAAATTTAATAAGATCCCCTCCCCAAATTCTCTAGATTCTTAAAAATAAGCAATATTTAGATAAAATTTAACATGATTATATACTCAAAAGTGAGTCAATCATGGAATAACTATCTTGGTCATGTCTTGCTGAAATAGTTTTCTGTAGTTAGGCAAGTAAGATAAAATAGAAAATCTACATTTTTCACCACCATGATTGATATGCATGTATCAGAAACAAAATTAATCAATAAACCAAGAACAACTATTAACCATTTCTTCTTTAAAAAAATCTTAATAACTCATATGATTTCAACTTTTGTCCATCCAGGACTACTGATGTAGCTGCCAAGATTTTTCAGCAATTTTTTTTTAATTCAGAGAATTTAATTTACTATCTCATTCTTTCAGATATATTTAAAAAATACAAATATGTTTTTAAAAATTTGATTTCTAAACATTTTAATTTAAATAAAATTTTCAATTTTTTTGTTTGAAATTATAAATTATAAATATTAATAATTTTATATTTTTATAAAAATCTGATAAGATATATTATGTTGCCATACCAAAATGTTAGTGTTTTTATAGAAAAATTATAAGAGATTTCTTATATCATCATATTCATTTTATTTATTTTAAGCAATAAATATTTTGATATTTTTACTTGACATTTTTCTAAGCTAAATGAAAAAAAAAGTGTACTAAAATGCAAAACTGAATGAGAATAATAAATTAGAAGAATTATAAACAATTTTGAAATTTTTATTACAGATATCAGAACTATAAAATGCATCTGATTACTCTTTACAAGATAAAAAATGAATACTGCACTAAGTTATAAATATAAACATTTTTCAAATATCAAAATCACAAAACAAATTTTGAAATTACAAAAGTAAATTATTATGAGTATAATTTAATGTAGAATTTGCAAAAGTTTTACAATGTATAGGTAGAAAAGATAAAAATCAAGGTAAGGAAAAAAAAAGATTAATTATCTAAAATATCTGAAAATCACGCAACATAAATATAATTGCCATTGTATACAAATTATAAAAATTAAAAAGCATAACAAATTCTGAATCTTCTGGACTAAATAATAATACAAAAACTCAAACAATATAATTGAAGAGATTTTGAGGAAAAAAATTGCAGAATAATAATAGAACTCTAGATTGACAAGATAGAAAATTCAAAATAAAGTTTACAACCAAATATACATAAAATATAACATACATTGTTCCATTATTGAAAATCAATGCTATTTTTCATGAAGTAATAAGTAATACAAAAATTCAGTAAACAACAATATAATGAAAATTTAAAATTATATACGTTTAAAAAAATTGCAAAATATAGAGGATTAAAGCAATACATGAGTGATTTGATAGAGAATCTAAAAAAAATGTAAAATTTTTTAATGAATTTAAAGTCAGATATGTAAGATTATTATATTCCTTATGAAACCTTATCATCATATTCCTTGTGTTATAATTGAAAAAAAAAGAACAAAAAAAATATTGCTTTTGGATATGCACTAATCAGAAATATACAAAAATTAAATAACAATGAAAGTGATATATTTAATTGTGAAAGTATATGATTAATAAAGCATATATTGAAAAATAGTACAGAACCATAAAGAATTTTATATTATATATATATATCTCTCTCTCACACACACACTATATATATATATATATATATATATATATATACACACACACACATATATAAATATATAGTAAGTATATATATATACACACAC
>JAPMOR010069998.1:0-14158 GCA_026543865.1 Argiope aurantia | reverse complement strand
ACACACACATATATAAATATATAGTAAGTATATATATATACACACACATATATAAATATATAGTAAGTATATATATATACACACACATATATAAATATATAGTATTTTTTTACAAAGCTGATATTTATAATAGTGTAAATTTTTATTTTTAATAATTGCAGTTTCAAAAATTTTATAAAATTAATCCCTCACATGGTTAAAATTTTAATTTAAATCATTCCATAGAATAATTCAATTAAAATTATTTATATGCCTATCTATACATATATATGCATAATTCTAGATAATGACACATTTAAAGTGTTAAACAAAACTCTAAATCAAAGCAAAAAAATTACAGAATTAATAAAACAAATAGTCTAAAAGTATTTGCATACAATAAAAAAAAACTTTAAATAATATTATATCTGATCCAGGGTGCGTAGTGTGAAATGGATGCAAGAATTAAGCACCTTAGAGAAATATTATCGATTAGAGCTGCCTGGTGGATATTTCTCCCGAAAAAATTTTCTAAGTCCGTTAACATTACATGATCGTTCTCTCGCTATCTGCTTCTGGGAAAGGAAAGGGCTCCCCCAAGAAAAGAGGAACAGGAATTTTTCCCCAATTATTTCTCCCATAATGGCTCTATGTGGACTTAAATTTAAATTATAATTTGATTTAATAGTTTTTGTTTGATATCTATAGGATTAGGATTTCTTTGATCTAATTGATTTCTTTTGATTTGATTTATTTGATAGGGATAGGATTTCTTTGATCTAATTGATTTCTTTGATAGGGATAGGATTTCTTTGATCTAATTGATTTCTTTGATCTAATTGATTTCTTTTGATTTGATTTCTTTGATAGGGATAGGATTTCTTTGATCTAATTGATTTCTTTTGATTTGATTTCTTTGATAGGGATAGGATTTCTTTGATCTAATTGATTTCTTTTGATTTGATTTCTTTGATAGGGATAGGATTTCTTTGATTTAAGCGTTGCCTCCAAGTTCCATTGAGTTATTTTTTCCTAATGCAGTTTTATGCTTACTTGTGATTAAACATCACATTGAAGTACTAGCAACTCGAAAGGGATATATTTGTAAAATTGCCATCGATATATAGTTAAAATATTAAATATATTTTTCATTCTTAGTTCAACTATTATTATGATTCAAATTTATATTTTTATGCTAACCTCTACCTCCAATTATTTTTCACAAAGTAAACAGATGCAAATGAATTTTGCGTTTTAAAGCAGTCTAAATTTCAAAGAATATAATAAAATATATTATTATATTGTTTCTCTTATCTTGTAAAAATTTGGAATAATGTGTCGTTTTTCATAATGCGACTCCTTTTCAAAGTTTTTTTAAAGAACTGAATAGAATAATTTCATTCAAATTCATAAAAGAAACAATAAAAACATTTTTTAAGAATTATATCTATTCAGAAAATTATTAATATTTAGTCTTAATATACCTTGATGTAGACGAAAGCAAATAGCAAAATAAATTTAATTCAGGGTTTGATTTATTTTGTTAGGAATATTAAGAAACGAATCACATTGTAAAAGTCTTAACATCGTAAACTATCTGAAGATATTTTTTCAATAGTTTATCAAAGAAGATATATTTCTTAGATAAAATTATAGACCTCTAAAACACTTCTAAAAATATAAGTAGGTAGTTCAAAAATTCTGTTCTTATTTTACAGTTCTTTGAAGCAGTATTTTTTGTAGATAAGTTAATGAGCATTCTTCAATCTATCTAAACTTATAATAAAGCTAAAGGCCTTATCACACGGCAAAATACCGTCTACACTTTCGTGGGCAATTTTCCGTTTTCACCCGCAGGCAACCGGTCAAGCAAGTTTTCTGTCATCGTGAGCTTTTTTTAACCAGCTTGAAAATGTAGACGATGGTGACGGAAATATCGTTTGCAAATGAAATTCAACCAATCATGCCAAGCTTCGATAGTGACGTAGTGTGCCAAGAATGGCGCGACTGGCGCCAACTACTTTGTGAAAAGTAGTTTGATTATTTCCACCATTCGTTGAGTACGTAGGAAAATGGCTAAGAAAATATTGTGGACAAATGAAAAAGAGTCGGCTCTCATTGACCTTGTTCAGGAGAAGCCGGCTCTTTGGAATCCCATTGATGCACATTATCTGAAAAAAAACGTTTAAAAAAACTTTATACGAAGGTATAAAAATAGAAATGTTAAGAAGATGGCCCGAAGACGAGGACCACTTAACATCAGGTAGGTGAAATATTCTATGTTTCTCTGTATGATGTTGTGATCAAAAAACATTTTATACGAATACATTTTATGATAATGCAGAAAGGCGGCATTTAACCAATTTTTAAAATTCTTTTAAATACGTACAAAAAATTCCTGATAAAAATTTCTATATGTATATGTAAAACAAATTATAAGCATCTCATCTATTTTGCTGAATTATTTTTTGTTTCAATCCCAGCTAAAATATCTGAAAAATATGAAACGCATAAAGAAGTTTAACTATTTTAAAAATTGGGATGCAATTTATTTACTATATTGAACCATATGCAGGTTATATAATTGTATTATTCATTAAATTAATTTTTAAAATTGGGATGCAGTTTATTTACTATATTGAACCATACGCAGGTTATATAATTGTATTATTCATTAAATTAAACAAGATGGTTAATGTGGCCAGTTAGCTCATTATTTCTGTATTCATTATTAATTTTCTTTTGTGATTATTGAGTTTTACTTATATAAATGTGTATTAACATGCAGTATTACTTTCTTACAAATATACACTATTAGTCATGAAACTAAAAGCAAAATTTTGAAGAATTTATTCTATATTCATTTACAAGTCAAATTATACAAAATTAAATTTGGTATTGTGTAAAATAATTTTTTGAGTTAAAGATATTTGTCTACGTAAAATTACATTATGACGCACAAACAAATATTTATGTAAGGAAATATATATATATATATTTCATACTAAATTCTTTGTAATTTATTCCAGAAATGCTTCGCAAGAAATTCTGCTCCCTTAGATCCTACTTTCAACGGGAAGATAAGAAAGCAAGATTGCCTTCAGGTTCAGCAGCTCTGGATATGGCACCAAAATGGGTGCATTATCACAGACTGCTGTTCCTGAGGGACACAATCTATGTAGGCTCTTCGGAGTCGAATTTGGACGAATCCTTTACAACTGATGTTGGATATTCAGAACCAATGGTATATTTTGCTAAAATGTTTTTAATTCTAATATAATGCTTTTATTTAGTTGATGAATAACTTATATGTATATTTAGTTATAATTAGGCTTAATCATTGACCTTTATCCTTTGATTAATTTTTCAATGTGTAGTAAAATATAATTATTTTTAGATTTCTATGGAGGAAATGGATCTGGCACAGTCCAGCGAATGTATGGAGGAAAACACACCAGGGACTTCAACACAGAAAAGATGCTCAACCACTTTTATTGAAGGTCCTCCTCCCAAAAGACGCCGCCAAACAAATGTGGGGGAGGACATACTGAAAATGGTGTCCCAAGAGTTGAAAAAAAAAAGTGATGCTTCGGAATCTGTTCCCCATGCTGTGGGACAACTTGTTGTCTCTACTTTAAAAAAACTGGCACCACCGTATGGGGAACAGTTTACCCGAAGAATATTTGAACTTGTGATGGAGTTTGGAGAGATCCAACCAGACATTTTCTCTTAATAAAAAATAAAAAAATGTTGATGTGAGATGTCTTCTTTTTGTGAAACATATTTGAACGTATTGAATCTTTTGATAATAATTTCTTAAATAGTTCATTAACAGCCTCTATATAATTTAAACATTTCAACGCCTATGTTAATGTGAAAATTAATAAGGATTAATTCTCTTTTCTAACCTTGAAATAATTACCATATAGTACATTTGAGGGAATCATAAGATATGAATGATTCTGCTACTGTTTCATCTTTTTAATGTTAAAAAAAATTTCTATTTAAATAGTGCATAGTGAGAAAATGCTTCAAAGCATTTTTAACATTCATACATATGTGCAGCTGTTTGTTTTAATGCCTTATTTTGTATTGAAATTTATAAAATTAATTTTAAATGTGTATTTTCGAAATTTTAAATTATTACAGCAATAAGATAATAATTTTAATTCCCGCAACACTGCAGGAGCATCTATTGTAAAACATATTTGATTTTGAAAAAGAACAAACAATCATACTTTTATCATTACCATAAAATTCAGGCTTCTTTTAAATTTAACAAATTACCAGCTAATTTGGAATGATACATCTATTTCTGATTATGTATTGGAATTGAGAAAGATCCATAGAAACAAATTAACAAAGATTTGAAGCATTAAAAAAAACAGCATTGTAGTTGAATTTTTTTTTAAAGAGTAATTTTTAAAGCTAGTGTGAGACTAAATGCTGAATTACCTTAAAACGTAACAATATTTATTAAATGATTTGTACAGACAGTAAAAAGTGTTTTTGCTTGTTAACATGTTATTATTACTGTAAAAATTAACAACAAAACTGTTATTAAGAATAATAAAAAATACCTTTATTATTTTACAAAATTCATTGTTACAAATTTTTATAACCATTACAACCAGTTGAATGATACAATAAGATCAACAAAGGAATGAAAAAGACATTCAGAGGAAAAATTGCAGGAGAAACATTTTCAAATTTGATGAATGTACAACTTGTTTGATTTTACAATCCTTATTATATTCATGATTTAATTTCAACTAATACAATAACTTCTTAGCTGAAAATAAACATGCCAATAGAAGTAGGAATTTATTACTGAATAATGGAATTTCATTGCACAGGCTTCATAATTTATCTGTAAGTTTGATAAGATAGCAATAATAGTTGTAATTTTTTTAATTCAAACTATCATGGGCTTTTCATACATTGAAAGCTAATGATATCACTAATTAACAATATATTCCAAATTTTATCACAAAACTTACTGAAAATGAGTACAGCAATAAAAAAAGTTTTATTATGTAACATTTAATAAATGCCAATTGAATAGTATAATATATACAATAAACAATATATGTAAAAATTAATGTAAAAGGCACATATCATTCTGCCATTTAACGGCACCAACTCCATTAAAATATCTACAGAACTTTTTACGGATATCTTTAGCCATTTGTCCAGGGTTACCTTTTCTCTTCAATAATGGAACAAAGGCTTCAGATGCATAATGCCTCCAGTCACCCTTTTGAATTTCTTTATTCTCAATTAATTCTACATCAATACTACAGGGTGGTATATAGATATTGGAATTATTAGAGATTAAAAAGTTGTGTAGAGCACAACATGACAAAACTATTTTTGTAGCATTCATTGGAGTTGTTAGAATTCTCTGCTTGAAAATTTGAAATCGAGCAGCAAGAATTCCGAATGCATTTTCTGAAACCCTCCGTGCTCGAGACAAACGATAATTGAAAATCCTTTCCTCTTCATTCAAGCCTCTGCCAGGATAAGGTTTCATGAGATTGAATGACAGAGGAAAAGCATCATCAGCAACAATTACATACGGCACTTTAGTATTAGTTAATGGCAAAGTATTCGCCACTGGAATATTTAATGCATTTTTATCCAGAGCTGACTTTAATTTACATTTTCCCCATACACCCCCATCACTTATTCTACCATTTGTTCCTACATCTACAAAAAGAAATTTTAAATTGGCATCAACTAAAGCCATTAATACAATACTAAAGTCTCCTTTGTAATTATAGTATAGTGAGCCAGAGTTTGGAGGGGGAGAAATTTTAATATGTTTTCCATCCAGAGCACCAATGCACTGAGGAAATTGCCACATAGTGTAAAAATCGGCACTCACAGCTTCCCATTCAGTCTTTGTTGATGGCACATGCAGATGATTTGGGCTTAACACTTTCACAAGTGCATTGCACACCAATTTAATAATGCCTGAGGAAATTCAAAAATAGAATTTGAAATATATAAATTTTATGCTGTAAAAAATGATATAGGGAAATACAAATAAATTCAACATACCTGATATAGTGTTTTGGGCAATTCGAAATTGGAAAGATAGGGAGCTTTGTGTTTCACCTATAAAGGTAAATGAACATAAAAAACATGCTGCTAATTTGTATTATTTCATTAACACAATATAAAAATACTACATGCAACACACAAATCAAATTTGTGGTTTATATAATCCATTATTCATCCAATATCTGAAGATACCCTCATCTTTGATAACTACAATAATGAAATTTAAATTTTTGAAAATTATTTGCAAGCATTTAAAAAAAATCAAAGATGCTATTTCAATTATATTATGTAAAGATGGAGAGAAAAAAAAACCATATATTTTTTGGAAAAACCTGGATTATCCGAGATAAAGATAAGAAAACAAATATTTGTTATTTAAATATTAAAATGCTTGTCTTTTTAATGTAAAGAGTAATGTAATAAGTGAAAAAAAATCTCACCAGATGCAAGGTATCTCAGGGTCACAGCAAGTTTTTCTCCTGGAGTGATGGCTATTCTCCTGTTCGTATCTCTTCCAGAAATATAAGGAGATACCAATGATAGAAGATACTCGAATGATGCTGTGTTCATTCTTAGCCATCTTCTATAACCTTCAGCATCCTAAATTTAAAAATGCAATTTTAATTTTTCAGACTGAACAACTTTAAGATTATATGACTGAATGGTTTGAACATTCAAACAATATCAATTCTGTTCATTAATACAAAATGTGCTAATAATTAAAATTCCTTAAAAGTAAATAATCAATAGACAAATCTGGAATGCATATCTTAGGTATTGCAACTAAATTAATTAAAAAATTACTCCACTAAGCAAGGACAGTGCATTTTCTAAGCAAAGTTAATAATAAAGAATTCATTTTATAGCTGCATTATTCCGTAAAATTATCAAACAATTTATATAAAAAATGCAAGCTAATTTTTTGCTTACCTCCAAAGCCAATTCTCTCATTAGATTTTCATAGCAGCCTTTCTGTCTACGTCTAAGCAGCCATTTCCGCGACCACAATTTTCTTTTCGATTTCTCTTTTTCTTTTAGTACTGTTCCCAGGATAATGCACAATAGCGCTGTCTCAGCAAAATCCATTTTGCACCGAGCAATTCAACAGAATCCAACAACTCGTATGAAATGAGAAAACTGCAGATATTCACTAAGTAGAAGTAGTGAAAAAAGAGTGATAAATGCACCATAAAGTACACCATTCATTTTAGGTTTACCAGACAGTAAATGCTCAAGTGACGTACACTTCGTCTACACTTTCGTGGTCGTTTGTAAACGATAGTGTAGACGGTATTTTGCCGTGTGATAAGGCCTTAAGTGTATGTGTGTGTGTTGGCGCTCTACAGGCCAGACCATTCAACCTACAGCTACGTGTATACCTTGGAGGCTGGGAATGTGCACCTGGGGTTATTTTTTCGAATTTTTAATTAAAATTTTATTTATTTAAAAATAAAGCAAAATTTTGGTGTGTTTCTGCTATAACTTCGGAAAATATTACCTCACAAAAAAGATTTTTATATGAAGTTAAAGATCAAAAATTTATCTTTTAAATGATACAAATGTTTTAACCTTAAAATTAAATTTCTATTTTTAATGAATTTTTAAATAAATATTTTAACTATATTTTTCAACAATTTTTTTCGTACAAAATAAAAATAAAATTTAAGCTTGTACCAGCACGTTTCGCATTCATGGGGAAAAATTAGCTTTTTTCAAAGTGTTGCCATCACATTGATTAAAGCTCCAATTAAAAATAAATTAAATCTTTTTGGACATGAAATCTGCAAAAATATAATTTTCGGCACGTGTCTGTAGGAAATGAAACAAATATGATATATTATTTTTTCTAAAAAATAAATTCAAGAAAAATTATTTATGATCTTTTATACTCTCTATATTATTAATCCAGAAAATCAGTTTTATTTTAAGGCAAGTTTTGTTTAATATGAACAGGATATCCATTCAAGTCAAGGTCACACAACTAATTTGTAAACCTTTAGGAAGACACAGATCTGCTAAAATGGTCTAAATGGAAAATGATTATATTTTATGTAACTTGATTCAATAAATGCTCTAATAAATAACGAATTTTTGATTTTACATAAAGCTTCTGCTGTGGATATCACGATTAACAAAATGTTCTTGAAACACTAATATTTTAAATAAAAAGAGTTAATTTCCAATCAACTAAATCAATCACTTAAACTGACTGATTTATGAAAATTTGAATATCACTATTCGATAAAAAAAGGATAATTTTAGATTTTCCATCGATCGTTTCAAAGAAAATACGCCAATCAGCGCGCAGGTTTCTCAAGATTAATTGGCCTAAGATTATGAAAATGTTGAGTTTTTCTAAATTTTTAACATTCAAAACTTCATAAATAAGTCTTAGTTGATCGTGGAAAATAGAAACATTCATTCATTTATTTAAAATTTGGTGTGTCCAGAATATTTCTCAGAATATGATACCTTACTGCATTAAATTTAGACTTCAAAATTTTTGAAATATATTTATAGGCCAGAACAAAATATTATTATTGATTTCATTTCAATCCTTTTGAAAGCAAAACTAAAAACTGAATTTAATACTGAATCTGAGAAATTTTTGTTGAACTATTCTTTGAGATATTACATAAATTATGAAAAATATTTTGTAGTTCACATAAGACTTAAATATCGAGCAATTTTGTTTGCAATACTCATATTCAATAATAATAATAATAAATAAATAACAATAAAGATGATAAATAAAATAAAACGCTTTGTTTTATTAAAAAACATCTTTATATTAACTGCAATTTCATCCTTTTCTCTTTAAATTAAAGTTGAAGTTTTATCGGAAATGACAACAAATTAGCAAAATATATATAGTAAATTGAACGAAACGATCTAAACAACAGTATAAGTTTGGTATGACTATCGAAATTTGAAGATAAAAAATGTTTTGTTTGAGAATCTATTAAGAGACCAGTTACTTAAAATATTTAATTGAAAATTGTAGCGAGCGGTAATACTGGCGAACCGGCTGGTCGCCAAAGGCGGCTAGTATATAATAAAATCTGAGTGGATAAATGAGATAACTTTTGTTGAATCTTGTGCGAAGTACAGAATGTGTTTTAACTACACGTTTTTAAGGATGTTCAAATAACCTTAAGATAAATTCCTGAATGGTGCATAGATAATAAATTGTTTTTAAATATTCAAAAGCGTAGCATTCATAGTTATGCCTTGAAATCACAACCTGCTATTTACACGTATCAAATAAATGACTTTGCATTACTTTATTCAGATTTTGTTACTGATGCTGGTGTTGCTTATGGAAGAAAAGTTCATAAACTGCACACTAATGCAGGATCCTCCTTAAAGGTTGTCGGGCCCAAACAGGAAAACAATTATTATTATTATTATTAAAAACAATCCAAGGTTTACAATCAAGGTAAAGATCAATGGTAGCATCAGCATCCTTACTTTCTCCTATTCATATGCTTATGCAGTGTAGCGCTATCCATATTTCTTAGCACATTTTGAATAGAATCAAGTATGAATTTTGTGCGTCTTCTTATCCTTTCAGACTGGAGCAAAAATTCGACACATTCGCAATAACGATATCAAACCAACTTACCAAATTTCATTTATCTATTTTGCGTGTGTGTGTGTGATTTCAAATAAATATTTAAACACTCATGTGTAATAAATCCTTTGTCAAAATACATTTTTTTAAAATTAATACAAATCTACATTTTGATGAAATTGCATGATACATTTAATTTATCTCGATGCTTCCGTTTTGGGGTATCATGTACATGCATACACGATTTTTACATACAGATTTCTCATCAGCCAGTTTATCTAATATTTGAAGATAAGATTACATATAAATTAATTAAAATTAATTATAGAAAGGTTGCAGTATGTTGATTTACGATAAAGAAAGAAACTGTTTCTCAAATTCTTTTACTGGAATGATTCCTACTGAATGCTCAGCCTTTTTAACCCAAGCTATTGAATTGGGAGGTTAAAAAAAGTTAATAAAGGGCTTTAAAGGGTTGAAAAAAGGGATTAAGCCATATCCAGTATGCTATATTAAACTGAAATTTGAGAAACAATTGTTTATTTTTAAAACCAATTATATAAATAATATTGTCAGTCATATATTAATTTTCTTTTTATATGAGAGCTAATGACTATTGATATATCATCAATGATCGCATGTCATATATATATATATATATATATATCTTTTCAGTATATTCAGTTGATACGTCTATGGCGGAATTACTTCCAAAACCTTTTGTATTCTACCTTCCCCAGTCATTCGACCAATTTTTATTTCATATTAAAACTTTTAGCCATTAAAAAGGTCATCAATGTTCGCCTGCTCTATATAATTTTTCAATTTCGAAAGAAGAAAAAAACGCCTTTTTTTATTGTATTTTCATTTTGAAATAAATTATTTCTTTCCCCTATTTGGCTGTATGATTCATCAACAACTCAATCAAGTTGGACCCCGCATGTCACAGGATCTGAGGGCCCGAAGGATTGTTTTACGCATCGTTCCATAATGCTCTATGTGGACTTAGATTTAAGTTGTATTTGGTTTCAATAGCATTTCTTTGATATAGCTTATTTGATCGAAATGTTGTTTTAAAGCTCCATTGCATTATTTTTCATAATGCAGTTTTATCCTCACTTGTGATTAAACATTGCATTGAAGTATTAGGAACTTGGAAGGGATATATTTGAAAAATTGCCCTCGCTATATAGTTAATATATTAAATATATTTTTCATTCTTAGTTAAACTATTTTTATAATGCAAATTTATACTTTTTATACTAATCTCTACCTCCAATTATTTTTCTTCGCTCAAAGTAAACAAATGCAATTGAATTTTGTGTTTCAAAGCAGTATAAATTTCAAAGAATATAATAAAGTATATTGTTATATTGTTGCTCTTTTGAGATTTATATTGTATAAAAACATGGAACTGTGTGTCCGATATTTTATAATGCGACTCCTTTTTAAAGTTCTTTAACGAACTGAATAAAATAATTTCTTTCGAATTCATAAAATTAACATAAGAACATCTTTTTAAAAATTATTTCTATTCGGGAAGGTATTAATATTAGTTTAGTTGTTAATAATTAGTTATTAGTATTTATACCTTGATGAAGATGAAAACAAATAGCAAAATAAATGGAATTAAATGTTTGAATAATTTTGTTAGGAACATTAAGAGACTGATAATATCATAAAAGTGTTTAACACCGTCAGCTATCTCAAGATAATTTTTCAATAGTTTATCAAAGAAGATATATTTTTTTAGATAAAGTAATAGATTTATAAAATATTAAAAAAAAGGAATTTCAAAAATTCTATATTTATTTTACAGTTCTTTGAAGCATTTTTTTTTGTTTTTTTGTTGTTGTTGTTTATATGCTAAAGTAAATTCTTCATTAAAGGATAAAATCTGAGTGGATAAACGAGATAGCTTTTGATGAATCTTGTGCAAAGTACAACACGATTTTTAATTATATCTTTTTAAGGACGTTCTAATGCAAAATAATGCTGATAAATGCTTCAATGGTGCTCGGGCAATAAATTATTTTAGAATATTTAAACGCATAACTTTCATAGTTATGCCTTGAAATCACAACCTGTTATTTACTTGTATCAAATAAGCGGTTATACATTACTACACTCAGATTTCGTTACTGATGGGGGTGTTACTTATGGAACAAAATTTCATAAACTGCATACATTGATGCAGGATTAACTTTAAAAGTTGCGGGGTCCAAACTGGAAAACAATTTTTATCAATACTTTACTATTATCATTATTATTAAAAGTAATCTAAGGATTTACAATCAAGTTAAAGATCAATGGTAGCATTTACTTCTCTACTTTCTCCTATGCATATGCGTATGCAGTGCAGCGGTATCCGTATTTCTTTGTACATTTGAATAAAATCAAGTATGAATTAGATACGTCTTCCTATCCTTTCCTTCCTATCCTTCCAAGTAAAAATTCGATACATATTTGTAATAATGATGTCAAAGCAAAGAACCAAATTTCCTTTATTTATTTATTTATTTATTGTAATTTTAAATGATTAATCACTCACGAATAGTTGACATCCTATTACTAATTTTGAATAGTCTTAAACCCAGAAATATGGTTAAAGAATGTCCACACCATGTTTTTCTAAAAAAGTGCTCCGAACGTGTTCGGATACCTTAATGTTTTTTTTAAAGTTGTATTTAATTTCCATGCTCATTTCTTAATCTAGTGTTTATTGCTTTTTTAATCTCAAATGCATTTAACTTTTAAATTCCCAGTTCATATTGCAATATTTTCATAATTCAGTGTTAAAAGATTTTTTTTAAAAAAATTGTTCTATTTGAATGAAATTTAAAAATTTACTGATTATGTTACAAACCTTGGATACTTTCAAATCCCCTAATAACTAGATTTCCGAATGATTTCAAAACTTCACCGACGTATATATATAATATTTTAATTTGTTTATCCCTATTTTATTTTTAAATTTTACTCTTAATTCTATAGCAACGATAAAATGTAAACAAAAAAATATATCTAAATTCATTGAAACAAACGTGTGTGTAAATTTATCAACAACAAATTAATTAAACTCTTCTCTCAAACCACAGGGGACTAAAACCTGACCACATATTTCAATTACAGCCCAGTATGTGTCCTCCTTCTGTAATTTCTCTGAAGGAAAGAAAGATTCCATTCTGTTTTTGTCCATGAAAAACGTCTCAGGACATTCAGGCACTCGAATTGCATGGCTTATAGAGTTAAATTATATTTTCAAGCTTATATATAAAAGTGTCTGTATTCCAGAAGCTTGAATATACTTTAAAAAATCACTACACACATTTTCCCGTGCGCGTTTGTCCACGAAAGTGTAGACGGAATTTGGCCGTGTGATAAGGCCCTTTATAAAATTTCTTTTTTAAAAATGTCGAAATAAAAGAATATATTAATAAATTTAATTATACAAATTTTTTTAAAGTTTTAGTTTGAAAAAGACCTCTAATGGAATAAATATATATATATATATATATATATATATATATATATATCCTTTTCCAAGATGTGGTAGTTTTTCAAAAGACAAATTCAGATCAGAGTTTAGTATGGAACTACATATTGCTAATGTGAGAAAAAAGTTGGGGAGGGAAGTAGCCAGTCAGTAAGATGAGAGAACCAGAATGTTAAGAACCACAACCCCCGATAGATGATCTATCGAGGGTTGTGTAAGAACCCAGTCTCCCCATTGTGTTAATTGGACCCCCGCAACTGGGAAAAAGGATGGAGGAGGGGTAAAAAATGCACGGTTTTTTTCCGAACACTTTCTGGCGTGAAGCTAATATTTTTTGAAGTAATCATTTGTCGAATTGAGATAAATTTTAGAGAAGCTACACTCTAGCAGCTCGGAGGGTTAAAATCATAAATAAAAATTAAATCTTTAATAATAATATATCTGTCTAAATAGTAAATTTATTTAAAGCCGTAAAAACATTAAAAATAAAAAACTGAACTAAGAAAGCTAACAAAATATAGAAAATGGTCTAAATTTTAATATAATAAAGAAAGTTTTATGGCAAAATAAATATTTATATCAAGCTATTTAACAAAAGAGAATCATTCTATTTAACGTTTTGATGAAGAAAAAAAGAAACACGAGATTTAAGGAAAACAGCACAGCAACTAAACTGATATCATTTGATAAACAATTCTTTTTAATTTCAGGTGATTTAAAAATTAATTTATGTGACAATATTTTCGGAAATTAACGTCAAGTTCTTGCTTAATTATTTAAAATTAAAAGAAACCTTCGAGGTATACATTCTCACTCTTCTACAGTATATTTTATAGGCTGTGTGTCGAACATCAACACACTCTTTTGTACATCTTTATGTTTTATTGTGAACAGAAGAATATTAGAGCATATAAGATAAATTTAAAAGTGAAAAATATTTAATTTAAATATTTAAAATAGATACAGCAATTTGGATTACAAAAATGAAGGATTTTTAAATTATGATAAATAAAGATGATAAAATAGACATAAAGGGGGGGGGG
>JAPMOR010069989.1:13569-26533 GCA_026543865.1 Argiope aurantia | reverse complement strand
TTTAATTCGTTTTCTCAAATCTTTCTGCTGATTTGAAGCACACATCATGTCTTTGACCTATAATTTGATCGCTTTTTCTTCACACTTACTTGGCACTGAGTATTGGCAATGGTGAGAATTTCCATCCTTTCAACCATGATGGAATGAATATATGCTCCGAATATTGAAGGGTATTTGTAGATTAACGTGAATTAACAATTAAAATGTTAGTAAAAAATGCATTTTTTTAAAAATTAATCAGTTGGTTTTAATGTTGTACCGGTGACTTGAGTAATCTCCTTTAAACTTTCTCACATATTTCCTAATATAGGTTCAACCGCCCTCCCTCTGGAACCTTGCAATATCATGTAAGATTCAACATGGAAGGGGTAAAACCTTTAATCTACTTTGGAAGAAACCGAAAATGCCCGGAGATCTCAAATTTTTATTTTCAATATGCTGCGGATGAGAATCCTTTGTTTCATAGTATAGAAAAGATATTTGCATATAGTAGGGAGATATGCATTGTGAACATTTTTTTTAATTTATTAAAAACCAAGATTAAATAAAGGACTGCAATTTTAATAATAGATCAAATTTATTTAAGTCGTATTTTTAAGTTTTCACTTTTAAAAGTACGTCTGAAAGTACAAACCGAGAGAGAGTCAACCCTTTGAAAATGGTAATTCAACATTTGATTCAAGTTTATTCTTTAGATCCTAAATTTGTATACAAAGTTATATTGTTCTAACTCTTTTTAATTTTTATACTCCTCATGTTCACTTGTACTCGGATAAATCTACTTCCTGGAAAGAAGTTGCACCAAAGTTTGATAGAAATCAAATAATTTGGTATTACACACCATATTTCATTAATAAAGCTCAGTGTGTTTATGAATTTTGGCGTTCACAGACAGACAAAGCGACATAGATATGATTTCGAAGACATGATTTTGGGATCAAAGAGGTCTGAAACGTGGCCCCAAGTAATTGACGATTATTACGAGTATTAATAAAAAGTAAAACAAGACTGGAATTTTAACTATTTAAATTATATAACCATTTGGTTTATTATATTTTTGCCACCGCAATAATGCAAAAAAATTAATATGAATTGTATCCATTTAAAAAGAACCATACGAATATTAGCGCTATTATGGCAATTCTCAAAACAGTTTTAAGATTTACTGCATACTTTAATACGCTATAATTAGACTGGTTTAGGAAGTTTTCACTAGTGTCAACAGCAATGGATGAAATGTTATTTTCTGGAAAGATATTGCATTGTTTCATTTTTTTTTACAATTAAATACTTTATTAAAGCCGTTAAACGATTATTTTCTCATAATTCCCGAGGTTAAAATTTAAAAATTATGGAATAAAAGATGACGAAAGTGATGAGTTTGTAATCATAAAATTTACATTCTTTCAATTTTCAGGAAGATAAGCAAAATTCGATCAGAGGCAATCCCCAGATTTTTTTTTCAAATGAATTCACCAATATGTAAAGAAAAAAATTTCCGCTATGCATAATACTAACAATGGAATATACATTATATAATTTAAAAAATTCTTCTTTAAAAAGAATTAGACAATGTAATTGAACTGCATGAAAAGTTTCAAAAAATAATAATCTACAATAAAATTTGAATGTATTACAATTGTGTAAACATTGTGTTTCGTAACATTGTATAATCAAGAAAAACGCATAACATATATAGCAAAAACAAAATTACTGATGAATACGAGATAGAATGAAGATTGTAATGGCAACGAAATATTCGATTAAAAATAATGAAATAAGCTTACTAGAAAAAATCATATTCTTTTTAAATCTGAACCATGTAATCATTGCTGTGTCATTCTCTTAACTCATTTCCTTAAAACTTATGAAAGAAGCTTTTTACATCCTTCGTAAAATAAACAAAAAATTTGCGCCTTATTAAGCAATCAAAATGACTGGAGCTCGGATATGTCCAACAGAAATTCAAATTTAATCTTCGTTTATTTAATAAACAGAAATAAACTCCAGTTTTGGAAACAATTTTACCATACTAAACATTGTTACGTTTATACCTTATATAATTAACTTTAGAAAGTAAGGTATATGTAATTTTATAACTTTTGCTAGATGATACATACTACGTTTAATATATTTTCTTTTTATTCTATGCGTGCAAGGGAAGAGCATGAAATTCATTTTTAGACGGATTTCCAAATCATAACATCATATAAAATTTAAGAAATAATTATTGTCAAAAATGTCTAGAAAAGGACTGAAAATCTCGTTTATGATTTCTAGTTTTATAAAATAAAGCCATTCAAAATGCATCCTTTTTAATATATGCAATAAGCAAGTCTCTTTCCAGTCGTAATTCAAAGAAAAATTAGCATAATAAAATATATTTTCTTGAATAGAGGTTTAACTAAATATAACATACAGTCTGCTTATATTCTTGTTGCGTTGTCAGTTCGAGTATTGTTACGAATGAGTAGAGTACATTTTTTTCAATCAGAGTTATAGTGCAATGAATCAGAGTTATATATCTGAAATACAGCTCTAATTCAAGAATCAAGACTAATATAAATAAAAATGTTAATTCGTCAGGAAGAAAGGCAGTATTGATTGTATCCAAACATTCAGAAAACTCGTTTTGAGAGTTACTTTTGAGATTCTATCCAATATCATAGAGACATCGGGGCAATCTGAAGTTTAGAACCTGGAGATAGTATGTTCAGGAATGTATTTTTAAAACGATGTTTCGCGTATACTTGTTTGATACACTTTCATATGGTGCAAAAGCTTCAAATGAAACCTCTTTTATTCGAATGTCATCGATATTATCTGATTATGGATCAAACTGACGAGATCTACTGCAAAATAGATTTCTTGTTACTTTTGAAACGGGACTCAGACTAAACAATTTACTCACATTTTAAGAGCTCCAGTGCTGTCTGTTATCCATATTTTTAGACTTAATCTGGCGGCAAACTAATTCCATTTTGATAAACATTTCTCGTATTATTCTGGCCTTTGTATTCTTTAAGTGATAAGTAGGATCAGATAAAAGAAATAAGAAACAGAATAACAAAATAAGAGCATCTTTGTTGAGTTGACTTTCTTGAGAAATTCTCCTTTTAAATGAATATTTAAGGCAATCTTAAAATGAGTTTCCCTTTTTGCGAGTATGTGTAGAAAAAACTTATGAAGTTCAGTTTCATTCAGTTCGTATCTAATCTCTGGAAGGTGAATCTGTGATTTATAAAATTACTCTTCATCTGTCGAAACAACAAGTAATCAGAAGGAGCAAAGTCCGGAGAATAAAGCGGGAGAGGTAAAATATCCCACTTAAGCATTTCCAAATATTTTTTACGACTTTTGCGACATGAGGCCAAGCGTTCTCAGGCAGAAGAATAATTTTGTCATGTATTTGCTCTTATCCTGGCCATTTTCCTCGAAATGCACGGATCAAACGAAACAATCTATACCGATGTACAGACTACAAGTTGTAGCCTATATGTGGTATTGTCCGTAGAGGAATCATCCAATTTTGGCAGCTCATAACACAAAACATCCATCTGTTTCCACCAGATGCACAGCATGACCTGTGAACTATGAATATTTGCCTTTGATGTTGAGATCGATGGCAACGATTAACTTGGCATTAGTGTAGTATTTTTTTTTCTTTTTTGTTGCTGTCGTAGAATATCCGTTTCTCATCCCCAATCACAATAAAATATTAAAAAAAATATTTGTTTCCTTTGAATCAGCTGCTTGCAAGTGAAAAATCGCCTTTCACTTTCTCTCGGCTTCAGTTCATAAGGCACTCAATTGTCTTGTTTTTGATTCATCCTCACAGATTTCAATCGTAAGAAAACTTTTTGTTGAGTCGCTCCCAATAATTCTGCCTCCAATGCCTTGTCTTTGAATTTTTAAGCTGTCCAGAGCAAAACTTGTCTTCAATGCTGAATTCTTTAAAAGTCGAAACCATTCCCTACATGATTTACTATTGCAATGTTATCACCATAAACTTCCACAAACATTTGATGTGCTTCAACTACACTTTTCTACCAAATAAAGCAGAAAACGAAAATCTTGGGCAAATGTTGCTTAGTTAACACAAAATTTGACATATTCAACACAGTAAAAGAAGCCTTTTTGTGAAACTCAAAGCGATTAAAACTGCTTACTATTGACAAATGTCTAACTTCTCTGAAATCATCTGTCATGATGAAATATTCAGACAGCCCCAGCCGTCTTTAGAAAATGGACTGAACAAATATGTGCTCCCATTAAAAGAATACGTAAATGAATTTTATTAATGAATTCAGATATTTGCTACTGTCAGAACGAAAATCATTCATAACGAACATGTGGAAAATGGGTTATGCAAAATTTCATTAATGATCAAAATAAGAAAAATGCACATAATAATAAATGGTGCACCATTTGAAACGCATAAAAGATAATCATGTATTCAATATGAGGAATTAATGTAATGTTTTAAACAAATTAATCTTTTCTCTTTATGAGATAATGATAACTTTTGAAACGTTTAAAATTTGGTTTAAATTAAAATTAATTTAAAATTTGGTTTCTTTTTGTTCTTTAATTTTATCTGAAATCTTCAAAAATTATATTTTATGGTTCATTGTGTACATTATACCAGTTAGAGCTGAATGAATAGAATTAAGGCTCATTATTCAGGAAATTTAATTGGAATATTAATTTAGTTTAAGGGAAAGTAAAGTTATTCATCTTGTAAAACAGCCCAAGAATAGTCGATTAGGCTCCAGTTCAGCAGGAGTAACCAAAATTCGGGCATAAAATTTGATCACTTATTATTTTCATAATTATTCAAAAATGATTAAATCAGAAGATTAAATATATCAACCGAGATATCACATTTCACCTTTGCTTGAACAAATCTGGAGGTATCTATCAAGAAGTATTGAGGTGCATGAGACGCGTTTGCAGCTTTTCTTAATTTATAGCAAGTTTGTCATTGTTACTAGGTTACAAACTTCTGTATCCGATGGCTGTGCTATAATGCAAAATGTAACTTAATTTAGCTCTGCTTAAATGTAGAGTAGATTTTCGCATGTGTTCGTTTTATTTAATAATTTAGTTTAATAGTTTCATTCTCATTACAAAATTAACTATTCGAATTCATATCAAATTGGATTTTTATAAAGTTTAAGCAATCCGTATTAATCTTTGTAAACAGGAAAAACGCTGATGATCATTCATAAAATTTTGCTTCACAACTCAGTTATCAAGGTTGGTGGCCAGAACTTGGTTATTCCTTTTCCCCATTATAAATTTAATTTTTATACTGTTAGAGAAAATGGTAGGCCTCCGTCAGACAAAACTTTTCTCTGTGAGGCCACAATAGAGAGCAGATTTATGAATCCTCTCTGATAAAATGCAGAATCTTAAATGTTGTATAACTAATATTAATGTCAACGAGTTTCTCGGCATGCTAGAAATCGTCCAACTTGAGTGTCAAAAGCAGGTACATGGAGTTCAGATGTGTATTGTGATATGAGGGAAATTGAACTCTGATGAAAAATAGGCCTAACTTGCAGTCGTTTGTCATTTCTGGTCCCTTCCATGATATAAGTTGAAAATCAATTATACAAATAAGTCCTGTATATGATTTATTCTACTGTCTAAACGTCGTTTCATTTAATATGGATGTTGCTCTGTTAATTTATAATTGAGTATTAATCTGTGTCTTTTGCAGTTTTTAAATCTACATGTTAATTGCTAAGCTTTTTACTAGATGTCACGATAAGCAATGCAATCCAACATTATATAAACATTTAGTCAAATCTGAACATTTTTATCACTGTAACTGTCAATGTTCAAAATTAAAAATACAAAGAAATGAATTCTCTGACTACACGATATATAATAATACAAATATTATTTACGAAACTCATGCGCATTCGATGAAAAGAACTTTGATTTCCAAAAAAAAAGTCATTCACTATAGTTTGCTTTCCTGAAACAAGTTTTTGGAAATCGCTCATAACATTCATATTCTAATGGTAGAATAAAATATTGTTCATTATTTATGCACATTTGTAAAGTTGGTTTTTCATATAATTCTATAAATGTAATTAATCATTTTACCAAAAATTCAAATTCACCGAAATATAAATTATCCGCATTTAATGGAAATATATATCAAAATTTTTCTTCTTGACAATATAAATTTTTATATACCTTGAGCGTGATGGCAACCAAGATAAATAGACACTTTAATTATTGTAACTTCCCTAATTTTTTTTTCTTTCGTTAAGACTCCAAAGGTACCAAAGAATACATTCATTAATATCTAAAATTCTTTCTTAACATTCAAATTTTAGTTTTGCCTTGAAAATTTGAAGAAACCACAATTTTAAATTTAAAAAAAAATTGATAAATACATCTGACATAGGAAATAATTTAAACTAAAAAGAATATAGAATTTGCAAATTCATTTTCTTGCATTTTTATTTTATAATATGTTTTTCTGCTTATATCTCATAATATTTATTTCTATGAAATTAAAAATATATATATTTCTTTTAGTTTTTTTTATTACATTTACCTTTATTTGTTTCACTGGAAAACTAATTTCTAGTTCTAATTTCTAGTTAAATCGAGAATGGTAAAATTTTTAATAATAAAGTAAAAATCTTTGCTAGAATAGTTAACAAAAAGAATAGCAAAAATTTCCTTTCGTCGTTACCTGTAAAAAAATGAAAAGAAAAGAAAAAAAAAAGAAAAGAAAGAAAGAAACAATAAAAAAAAATTGAAAGTTAGATTTAAGTTGTTATAAAGTATTATTCCTTGTATCGCTGAAAATGATAATATAATTTAGCAAAGATCCTATTTACTCTGATTTTAATATACAGTTTAATCGGCAGCAGAAATGCCGCTAAATATATTTCAAAATTAAAGTTATATGAACGTAATTGAAATAATACAAACTTGCATATTCCCAAATAAAGCATTTAAGGAATTTTCAAAACAATAATCAGATTATGCTTTACAATTTATTATTCGGTTTTTGTAAACTTAGATTTAAAAAAAAAACCCTTCAACTAAAAAAATTAAAATTGAATTACTCAATTTTTTTAAAGAATGGCACAATGAAAAATTTTTTAAGTAAAAAGTAACATTTAATTTAAGGTAATTTTTGTAGATAAATATACAAATCTATAGAGTACAGATATATTTAATTAATACTATTGTTGATAAATTGATGTATTAAGAAAAATTGCAAATATAAAATCAAATTATTCCATATGCATCTGATCTAAATGTAAAATGTAAGAAAAAGCTTTCGGATTGTTACCATCCAGTACTATACAATGTAATACAATCAAATACAACAAAATGGGCTGTGGTGGCCTGGTGGTAAAGTCTTGGCTTGTGAGCTGTAGGGTTTCAGGTTCGAGATCCCATTCCACCGAAGAAACGCCGTTTAAGGGGGCTGTTGCACGATAAATCCGTCGCAGCCAAACGTCCTCCCGTTGGTGTGATGTGATGTGGAGAGGGAGGTGCCAGCTCAGGTGTCGTCCCCGTCATCTGACTGCGGTTCAAAATGACGAGGTTGGACCCAAAATAACCCTAGTGTTGCTTTAAACGGGACGTTAATATAACTAAACTAAACTAAAAAACAAATAAAACAAAATGCAATCGCTATTTTAAAGAGTACCTTACTTTGTAATTACCTTACTTTGTAATTACCTTGAATCACATTTTCAATGTTTTTGAAAGAATGCGACTTTAATATAAACATTTAGTAATTTTTGAAACATAGAAAATCGCGCTTATTTAGTTTAAATTTACTAATTTGATATCAGATAAGTTTTACATGATACAAAATTATAAGTATATAAGTCTAAATCATTGTGATATATAATTGTATTGGCTATATTATTTTGTGTGCATGAATTTCTGACAGAAATTTTTCTCTATGTAATTTGATTTATTAACAAGTATATAAAAACTGCGACCAATGTGAAATCAATTCATTATTTATCATGATAAAATTTAATAATGATTCATAAGCATTAAAATTCTTTTGACTTATGCCACTTTCACACCGAAACTTTCCTATAAAGGTAGCCATTTTGGATTTTATTCTAAAGAGCGGCAGTAACTAAACTTTTTTTCCCCCTCCAGTATTTTTCCCTTGCTTTCTTTTCATGTTCGTCATCAAATAAAGAGATCGAGATAAAAAGATTTTTTTGTCCCTCTCTCTACTTCTTCCCTCATTTCCTTTCTTCTTCCCGGATTCCGGTACGTTTTCCCACGGGATAAATTTTTTGGGAAGAATATTCGAAAGAAATGGGGAAAAGGAGAGGGAGAAAGGTAGTTTGCTGTTTGTTAGTGTTCAGAAAGGCCATCATTATTCTTATTTCTCCCTGTTTCTTTTATCCTTTGTCCTGATATGTAAAAACACAGAACTAATCTCTTAAGCTTTTGAATCCGGAGAGTTAAATCCGAGAGTTAAATTCCATGCATTCCTGGTTTAAAATAAGCCCATGACACAGCAAAAGATGTGTTTTAAAAGCGGATAAAAAAGCAGACAAATCACGACTCGGCGATTTTCGGTTTTCTGCGACGGAAAGGGAGATAAGGCAAATTACACAGTTAATGGAAGATTTACAGATATGCTAAAGAGTTAAAATCTCGATAATCTTCGTTAATACCTTGAGAAATGTAAAAAAAAATAGTCTTTTAAGCAAAATATTGTCAACAAGTATCAACATTTTTAAATGCTTTTTTTTATTTTAGCAATGGAATTAAAGATTCTGCAGGTTTAAATGATAATAAACATTTTTTAGCTATAAAGTCGAAGAATATTAAAGCAATATCGTGGAAAATTTTTCTTGGGAAATTAAAAGAAATCTAATGACTTTTAGATGACTTTTTCGTCATTTGACTGAGGCTCAAAATTGTGAAGATTCTTCTAAACTAAACTTAATGGTGCTTCAAAATAGCACATAAAAAGCTATAGCTAAATCAAAGATTTTTTTAATTTTTATTCACATATTTTCATTTGCATACTATTGTAATTACTTAACTCTTTCTAGGGCCGTGGGAAGTATACTTCCTACCTAATTTATCAATCTTTGTATGAATTTATGTAGGTTGGCATAAGTTCTGACAAATTCTTTTAGAAAGGCAGAAACTTAGATGCTTTAGTTCTTTATTTTACACATACTGATGCGTCTTGATTATACTTAATTATTAATTAACCAAATTAATTAATTAATCAAATTAAATTTATCTAATAAGCTAAATGAATGACTTATTCTAATATCAAGCCTAAAAATATTTTAACATAATATGACTAGAAAAGAATGGCCCTTTAAAGGTTTAATAAGATTAGATTTAACAAAGTGAGTGACATTCATTTAGTTCAGTTATCATCAGCGCGGCAGCTACTAGCTGTTTCTCTTACTTTCTCAATGGTGCTGAAAAGTATCATCGATCGTATAAGGACAACTTTAGAAATCAGGAATACTTTTGAAACATTGTAAAATAAAATCAGTAGGAGTGGTCTAATCAGAACTTCCACGCATACACTCGAATAAATGTATTATCTCAGAGAAAGCTGTGCATGGCATTGGTGCACAATAGTTAAGAAATATTAATCTTTGGCATGGATTTATCATCTTTATTGAATCTATCATGGCATCCTTGGCAAGTTATTTGGCAATTAATCCCTAGCATGCAGTTAATCGTATCCGAAAAGCGAATTTGTATTTTTGATATGATTATCTCAACCGATTGAAGCATAAATTTGACACAAAACTGCACTTGTAGTCAAATATACTCATACCAAATTTGATCTATTTACATCACTGCGTTTTTGAATTTTCGTGTTTACATGTTTCTGAGAGTACATACCGACAGACAGTCATCCCATAGTTGAATTTGGCTCAAAATTTGATGTGTGTCTATTCTAAAGATGTTAAATCTACGCGCCAAATTTCATTCATCTTGCTCTCGCTGTTTGGTAATTATCATGTATATAGAACAGCAGGACATACAAACTTTCTTTGAACAAAATTTGCTCAAAATTTGATAGAAAATTCCCAATTTGGTGTAAAGATCACATACCAAATCTCAACCGTCTAGCTCAGAGCGTTTTTGAATTGCCGTTATCAGATATAGACAGATGTACATTTTCCAAAAAATGTGTTTTTCGAACGCAGAGAGGTCTACAATGTAGACATTCGTTAAAATCCCGTGTTCGAATTTTTCGACAATTACTATACTTTCTCTATACCACGTATATATGAAAGTAAAAAAAGAAGAAAAGTCGATAAGTCGATTTAAAAGAACACATTAAGACAGACAAATGATTGAAATTATTGTTGGATGTTTGTATGTTAACCGGCGATCCCTGTATACGTCATGATTAGTCAAGCCATGATCGCCAGAATACAATCCAGACTTGATAAATGGCTTATTGCCGAAAACCAGAATTAAAGATCGGTGAAAAGTTAAAACCCCTTCCATGTATTTTGAAACAATCTCAGGGTTGCTGTGGCTGGATGGTAAGGTCTCGAATTCTGAGAATTCCTGATACGAAACTTGTTTTCATCGAAGAACAGCCGTATAAGAGGATCTAATGTACGTCCAATCCGTGGGTACTGAATGTCCTCTCATGTAGAAGATGTTAAAATTTGGTAAAAGGAGTACCATCTTAGTTACCATCTGACCGCAGTCTGAACTCGCTTCAAAATTACGAGGTTCACTCCAAAACTGCCTTTGTATTGGTACAAAACATGACACGGACATTAAAATAAGTCTGAAATTCTCTACAGTATATATATATATATATACTGTAGAGAATATATATATATATATATATATATATATATATATAATATTGTTACGAAATTTCTTTACCGGGGTTCGTTTGGATAGTGGAAGTTATATGGTGTGGAGAACGCTCAATAATCAGACAGCAATGGAAAAAGAAATAACGACGTTTATTTACACGAAGACACACAGGACAGCACAAAGCGACAACTATATACAGCACAGAAGACGATTATCTTCACCCGAGACGTGTAGCATACAACAACACACACAGCAGCATACACCAGAATCTACTGCAGACAGTAGCGCACAGCTCAGTTCAGCACTAGCTTGACTCCGTCGCTGCTCACCGTCGCTTACGACTCCTCCGCTCCGTCTTGAGACTTCTCCGACTCTCGAACTCCTACTGCCTTCTACCTTCGAACTCGGACTACTGGCTTTTCCGCTCCGTCTTCGGACTACTCCGTCGTCTTCGACTACTAGCTTCGTCGTCTCCTTGGCAGCGGCGGTCGCTTCCTTTTATAGGTCTCAGGAGGCGGGGCTGGAAGCCTCTCAACCAATCAGGAACGTTCGAGGCGTATCTCGGTTCCTACTGGACGGATCGGGAAAATACTCGAAGTTTCGGGTATTATCTATTTTGGCGCCAAAGTCGCCAAATTTGTCGCCAAGTCGCCAAATGGTCGCCAAGTTTGTCGCCAAGCTCTGGGACCTCCGACGCGCTAGTCCCATTCAGATGACTGTAAAACGTTCTTTCTATTGATGGAATAAACTATGCTGGGAAGCCGAATTGCAGGTTTGTAACAATATAATTCGCATGAATAATCCTGTGATGCAATTTTTTTTCATAAAAAAATCGATATCGATAGGAATCATAAAAAATAAATTATACCGGGTAATTATAAATGAACTATCCCCATACATGAGACAGTAACTATCATACCATTCACAGGAACAGAATAAATTTTTGCTTCATTATATTTTGAGGAATGTTTTCATGAATCAAATGAAAAATGGCAATTAAACTCTAAAAGTACAGTTATAATGACTAAATATTCAATGACAACACCAACTTTCTTTTCATTGGAATGTGTTCTCCATGGCAAAAAAATAATAAATAGCGTTAGAACTGTATCTGTAGAACGAAAATCAACAGCTATAGACAGTCTAAGAAGAAAAGAGAAAACAACCAATAACATCAGAGAAGCAACAGAAAGCAAAACTTTTTATTGTGTTTCACAAATTTTCTACTTCACCTACTTCACCCAAGATGACCTCTGGATGGTGCATAGAACCAAAGGACATACTTTGCAGAGAGGAATCTGTTGAACTTCAGGTCTCTGGTAGGCACATCACACTTGTTTTCTCTTTTCTTCTTAGTCTGTCTAACGCCAGTGATTATTTTACTACAGGTACTATTCGAACACCGTTTATTGTTTTTTGTTATGGAGAACACATTCCAATTTTTTTTTAAAGTTGGTGTTGACATTTGAAAATTTTGAAATTTTGTCACTGTGATCTCGTAACTGTTGTTTTTCATAAGATTTTTGAGCGCAAACCTCAAAATACTTTGAACCAAAAGTTTATTTCGTTCCTCTGAACGGTATAACAGTTGCGGTCTCATATTTTGAGATATTTTTTTCGTAATCACGCAGTATTTTATTAACTTTTATTTTAATACACTTTTTAAAACAAATATTGTAGACTTGTAGTTCATATTTTAAAAACATTCATATTGTGGAACACCTCCTAGCCGTCCACCCATTATTAGAAAAAAATTTTTATTATAATAAAAGGGAAAAAAACCGGTCTCTTTTCCGAAACCCGGGATACCATTCCCTTCCTTTGAAATTAATCGTTTCGGGTGGCGAGGACGAGTGTTTCGTTTTTCGATCCGTCAGCGACAACTGACGTTTTCCTCCAAATGATCCATAAGCAATAGAAACTGCCCCACTATTAACCTCTGCGATGAAATCGTTTCTCTTCGGCGAAACACCAGCCGACTCCGGATTACGACGAGAGTTGATTCCGTGGGCCATCTTCCCTTAATGACCGAAAAGGAAAGGGGGGGGGGAGTGATTTGTCACAACATCGACCAGACTTGTTCCCTTGTCATTTTCTTCGGTTTCCGTCTTCTTTTTAATTTTTTTTT
>JAPMOR010069989.1:0-13559 GCA_026543865.1 Argiope aurantia | reverse complement strand
CTTTTGCCAATTAATGCAAATTTTATCAACAATTCTGTACATTTTTTTAAGAATTTGTTGATTTAAGAAGCTGTTTTTAATCATCTGTCATTATTCATTCATATGATAAAATATAAAATATACAATTTATACAGTATAATATAATATTCAATATATATAAAACAATTTATATATAATATTCAATTTATGCAATAACTAGTATTCGATAAATAGCATTATTACTCATTCGATAAATTACTCTTAATTGTTTTTTAGCCCCTACATTCCTTTTAATACATGAAGTATAAAAATAATTTCTATAATTGTAAAAAAAATATGGAGCTTGAGGTCTTGAAACAACTCCAAGTCTCTGATAAAAAAAAAAACCTTTCTGGAATTATCTGTTTATTGACATGACAATTAAGAGAAGCAATTAGCTAAATGATGAATTTTGATATAAGAATTCATTATTAAGCTCACACACACCTGTATTTTTGAATCTGTATCAAATACTGGATGCATTTGCAACTGATAGACGAAAAAAAAAAATATTTTTGCCTATTTGAGTACTTAGAAATATCATATCTCAAAACACCAAAAATCTAGATAAATGAAACTGGATAATGAATTTATCTGCAGAATTATAAATCCATATCATTGTTGGATTAAATTCATATATCGGTTCACAGCTTGTTGCTCTATAAATGAATTCATATGTGAACGTACTTTAATCAAAGATTTATTACGAGCTATATGCGTAAAATTAAGTAATTTGTGATAAAAACCAAAATTTTAAACATGTATCGAATTTTGGTCTGATAGGGGAATTTGAAACCTAAAATACATATTGTGGTGGTATGTAGATTATTATGATCTGTGCAGGAAGCAACAGGACGAATGTTGTTGGAAACATTTCTTTAATAATCACATTCACACACTTAAAACAAACACAAAGACAAGACATTCGCGCGCGCGCTTCACAGTTCAGCATCCCATCTTCTTCTCATTACAATCGCAATGCATTAAGGGATTACATATGGGATGGCTTAATCAGGTATCGCCATCTAATATCCAAAAGAGAAGATAAGTGTAATGCAACTGCTACAATATGCAATTATCCTGTCACTATATGGGGAAACTAGTCATTGTATGTGTCATATTGTGGAATTATATAAGAAAGTTAAAAGGAAAACATACAAACTGGTAAGAATAACAAGGCATATACTAATCAGACTTAAATATAAAGTATGTAGAATTAAAATACGTCACCTATTTCGAATTTAAATATTTCATAACAGAAAACATTGATCAAACTTTCAAACATGTTAAAAGCTGAATTATTGAACTCCAAATGCTCGGTATGAAATGTTTCCATAAGGTGTTTATTAGACTTCAACAAATGCACATGATTATTAAAATATCACTATCACTATGTGAGACGACTTTCAGGGGCTTACTGTAAAAAATCAGTTAGAGTTATACAGCCCATCCCCCTTCCTGTCTGTCTAAATTTAAAAAAAAAAGATAATTATTAGTTGTTAGCAATTAATGTAAACAACTATAAACAAGAGTTAAATGGCATTATAACAATAGAGAATTAAACATGTTTAACCTTAGCGACGAAAATTGAACCCTAGCTCAGAAGTTTATCGAAGCCTCCGAATGCATCACAAGTATTAATTTCTCTTTATACTTGTGATGTTTTAAAATAAGATAATTTTGCATTCTTTCAATTATAGTAAAATTATTTTTATTTCTCATTATTTCGAAAGGATTGCTTCATTCATTTTTTTTTAAATTTTTTTGTTCTTCTGCTACTTTTTTCGACAGCTGCGTCCAAAATTAAAGCATATAATTTTTAAATTACTTAATTTAATATAAATACTATAAATAAATAGTAAGTTAGAAGTCAATGAATGTGAAAAATAAGTAGAGGAATCAGTAATTCAAAAACATGTTTGATAAGCTTCAACCATTTCTTAAAGAATTTAATACATTTATAGCACAGATGTCATTCTTATGGAGTTAATTATTTTTAAGAATAATGAAAAAAAATTGCATAGATTCTTTATTTCTACATATGAAGCATCATAACATTATTTTTACAAAATACAAACTTAATCTAGAAGAGTTAGAATATTTAGTTTGCATGGATGTTATTTAGTTTAAAGGCCATGATTGTGATAATAAATCTATGGTTAACCCTTTCAACGCCCTCTCCTGTCCGTGAAATTATCAGTTTTTCCTTTGTGTTTCGCCGCTTTAGAACAAACGAAAATAAAAACTCAAATAAGTAAACATTTACAAAGTTTCTTTTTAAACGTTTAAAAGTTTCAAAATGTAGAAGAACGCTTGAAGCGCGTTGCGGGTGCCTTGCAGAAATTTCACTTGAACACGCTAGACGAGTTGCGAACGACGAAGAGGTTAATAAAGTAATGAATATTCTCAAATGACATTGGATGAGAGTACAATTAAATTGTGAAGAGGAAGTAGAAGGATATGGAGAGTAAAAGATATTCATCCCCAAACAGGTCAGATGAATGGGGGAGGGGGGGGATCAGGGTTCTTGTTTATTGAACTCATCGATTCCAATAATGATATTATTCACTAAATCATAAACTTAATCTTTCTTTCGAATAATTGAAATAATGCTTCGGAAGAAAAAGTTTTCTTTGTAATCATTTGGGTCTTTATCTTAAACCAGGCAAAACAGACATCTGACTATCTGTTATAAAGATAGCAACTTAAATTCGCTGAAAAAAATATTTCTGGTAAGCGTTAATCTACCAAATATTACTTAATTACTTTTTACACTAACAGTTTATAATTACTTATTTTGCTTTCGAAATTTTGGTATTTTCTTAAGATATCTTCGGATATTATTTCCAAAGAAAACCGTCTACAAATATTGCCATCAATAAATTTATTTTTAATAAAAGAAATTTTTAAATATATTAAAAATACATTTTAGAATTTAAAAATTTCTTTGATTTTCTAGAAACATCTATCTATTGATCTTTTATTTACTAAAAAGTCGTTTTTTAGATAATACTGAATTGCCTTCACATGAAATAAAAATGTAAAATGAAAATCTTATCCAAGGCTTCTAAGAAACTATTGTTGGTAATAATTTGAGGTTCTCAAAAACCTCAATGAACGCAATTTAGTCTTTATAAAGACACAAATAAATATATGTAACAAGGATTTAAAGCAAAAATTTATATAAAACAACCAAAATTTAATTTAAAAACCATATTTTTATTAAATAATTATATGAAATAAATTTATTTTAAGTAATTTATGTCTAGGTTAGGTGAAAGTATTCACATGATTCTGAAATTCCACTTTAACGACGGGACATCAAAATTAAAAAGTTAGTAAAAACTGGAAATTTACTTTTAAAAAAATAAATCATATATGAAAATATAAAAAAAAGACGTAGCAATGGATAACAAATCGAAACATGATAATAAAAATAAAAGATAACATTGACAATAATAAGTATATTAATATTTTAAAAGTAATAAAATATTTAAGGAATAAATTCAGATGATCTTTCTATATGGAGGAAGAAAGTTAAATAAGATAATAACGATACAATAATTTTGAAACATTTAGAATAATTCTCTATGAAATGCAATTATACAGAAAGAAACTACATTTAAAATAAATGACCTTAAATATAAAATTTTCAATTATTGTTAGGTAGTAATACACAATTTAAAACGTAGCGCATTTTGAAATTTAGTTAGAAAATATCCTTTCACATCATTTGAAATTACCAAATTAATGCTTTATTACCAATATGCAAATTGAAGGAATCGCATTCACTAAGTATAACTGACGTCGAACCCTTCTCTCAATATATATCGAGAACTTCAATTTCGACTGGAAATGACTCCAGTTAAAATTACCATGCATAAATATTTGGTGCATTATGAATTCGGAATGAATGAATGCCCCATAGTCAAGGGTAACTAAATTAGCAAGTGAGTGGGATACTGAGCTTTTGCATGCCGAAATATTACGCAAATTAGTAAAGAGGTGCGATAATGTATCCTAGCGAAATTAGTGAAGAGAATGCTGACAGTTACATAAAATGCTACAGCGGATCATTTAAAATAATCTAGAACGTGAATAATTTAAGAGGCGGCTCAGTCAAATGGAAACTGAGAACTGAAGAGAATTCTAAATTAAAGGTGATAAGCATAAAGAATATTATCCTAACAAAGTGTCTTATTATGATGCGCTTGACGTGATTATTAGAAGTTTAGAGATATTATATCGATGAAGAATGGGTTTTATATAAATGGATTAATATTTAGGAAAGTTAATTTTAGTGTCTTGAAAAGGTGGTTTAATACATTAGGAGAATATAATTTCGAATTTTCATTTTATAGATTATATCATAAGCTCTTCTCTAAAAGTAATAAAGGAGAATATGTTTTGGCACGCTACAGAACAATAGTTAGGAATACATGTTCAAAATTTGGCCTAGATATACTTTGGAGGATGAAAATGTGTAGTCTGTCAAACAAGTATCTTTATATCGTTCTTAATACCGGTTCTAATTATCACATAATAAATCTGTAAATTTTTATCCAAGTAGAAAAGTGTTCCTTATGAGAATATGAAATACTTTTTTACGTGAGGTGCCATCTCCACGTTTAAATTAACTCTAACTCAATTTTTTTTTAAATAAAAACTCCCGAATTCGTATACATATCTGAATTTTCCAGATTAAAGCAGTTCAAATACATTCTACAACATTATGTAATTGTGAGTAAACAGGTCATGAATTATAGGCAATTGAAAATTCAAATTTCTAATATAAAATGAGATTTCTCGTTTTTTTTCATTATATTTCATATTACATCTTCAATAATAATTCTTAATTTACATTAAAATACTCAGTAAGCAAAAAGTATGTATTTTTTTTTAAAAAACATAAATGTATAATGTATATTTGGTACTTTTAATTCATTTTTAAATTCACAAATTAAAACATTTTGTTTGAAAACTCAGGAAAATTGCGACACCAATCATAGGAACAGAACGCCTTTCTTCTGAATTTTATCTTTTTACATCAAATAGCTTTTAAAAATAAAGCGATAAACAAAGTCTTCAGAACAGGTATAATTTCCGAATTTTTTGAGGGTGGAGGCATCTCGGTTTCTCAAAAAGATTCTCTTGCAAGATTTAAAAAAAAAATGAAAAATAGCAAAAAAATAAAAAATAAAGAATGACTTTCAATTTCTTTATAACAAAATAATTAAAAAATAAAAACAAAAGCTAAAATGAAAAATCGGTATTTGTAGTAGATTCTACACCAAATTGCACTTCCAGGGGAGTATTTTTTGGAACAAATGGGAGCAAACTAGAGCAGAAGAAATGATTTGCGATATCTTTAAATAAAAAAGCACTTAATAAATTTTTTGTATTAAGTGCAAAATTTATTTAGCCTTAAATATATGAATAAATAAAACCTCACTGAATGAAATATAAAAACAAATTGTGCTGTATATAATGCAATATCATTAGCTTTTATAAAATACCCTTTTTTTTTAAAAAATAAACAAAAGTTAATAAATGTTTCAGTAATCGTTTTCTTTATTTAATACGTTTTCTGCAAGGAAATAAATAAATATTAGAACTGATTTAAAATATCGTTTGGTGGAAATTTAAAAAAGCAAATCAACATCATAATAGTATTTATTTCAATTATGAAAAATTTTTTAAGAAAGAGTATCCGACTTTTAGCTAACAGCTATTTCAAAAATTTCAGTTTAAATTAGTTTTATTAATACAAATTGTTAATTTATTCAAAAAAATTATTATTTTAAATAATATGCCTCAAAATCATTTTTATCTGTTATTTTTGGCAATTAAATATGAAAATAAAAACATAGATTTCGATTACTTATTCTTATTTCATTTCTAATACCATTAAACATAAACAACATTAATTTTTCTCAGAACAGAATTATCGTATTAGCGACTGAAATAAAAACTTAAATAGAAGATGGCATTAATAGAGTGATGTATTTTCTACATTTGCATATTCAAGCAGCTTTAAATATTTTCTCCTATATCCAGTTACTTAGAGCAGATTTGTTGAAATCTTTTACAAATCTGAAAAACTGTTTTAAATTTGGAAATTTCTCATTATGCAGAATGAATTAAAAAATGAAAAAATTAAGGGCTGCATTTGGAAAATTTGAAAAATATTCAAAAATAAGTATGAATTTATTCAGTATGTGAAAGCAATTTACTTTCTTCTAAATTGAATGACATATTTGCATTGAATTTAATTTTTTTAAGCTGCGAGAAATAACAGGTGTCTAGATACATTTTTGATGGGCTATATCTTGAACCTGTGTTTTTCTTTGAAATTTTAATGAAATATAAAGAAAAATAAATGACATTTTGGTATTTCACAGCAATAATTTCTGCAAATATTTCAGGAAGATAAATTTTAGAATATTTTAAAATTAGAGAAAAAAAAATGAATACTTAACGATAAAAATTTATCTGTAGTGCAAGTTTTCCGCAAATTTTGGTGATTTCTAAAAAACATCACATAATTTTCATTAACAGATTTCTTTGGTATAAATGAAATTGAAACATATTTTTTATTAGTTGATCAAACATTTATTGATATGTTTTACTCTCATTGATGAAATCTGGATTAAAGATTCTACTTAATATATGTTCAATTGATATGAATAATCAAAAAGTGAAATAACATTACCTGAAAAGTCCACGTGCGTTCAATTTGAAATTAATTATCAAGACATTTAAGTTTTTAATGGCATTGTGATATAATGGATCTCTGTTCCATTAGACAATTTCGTGTATGCAATAAGCGGATGAACGCAAAATTATTAAAATAACAGAATTTAATGTCTTGAGCAATTTGGTACACAAAAATGTTTCGATTGAGAAATCGTGAGCATCCATCTATGGATTAGAGATTGAGAAATTGTAAGTTATTTTCAATAGCATTATTAGAATCAGTTGGTCTCCAAAGAATAGAAGTACAAGTGAAAAAGTTTCGTTAATTATTAAATACCTCAAAACTTGATTTTTTATTCAATTTCTAGGATCTATTTTCTATGATTACTATAGATTTTCACTTGAACTGTCTTAACTTAAAAGTTATAACTTTGTTTTGGGACCATAGGATTCATAATTTGAAACATGTTTTGTTCGAAGATACATTTCCTGAAATGTTCTTTTCATATCAACTTAAACATAGTAGTGAAAAATATAAAGTACAATACGTCTGCACATATATTATCAACTGAAAAAAAAGCTTTTCATTTTGTGTATTGTTATATTGTAACGGGAAATTTGTTCGATTAATATATGATGAGAATCGTAAACGATTACTGACACACACCAGAAAACCTGAACGACCAAAACAAAGAAACAGTATTGTCCAGAGCCACGTTTGAGCCCTAATGATCATTGCCAGCCATGATACAAACCCTCTTGTAGAAAGCACATCTCGTCATTGGTAGACAATACGAGGTAACCCACACCATTTCTGTATCCACCAGAAGACAGCAGGAACCAACCAATACTATGTCATCAGAAGTGTCCCCTAATGGAGGGGTATATTGCAATAAATCCAATAATTTTAATAACGGATAAAAATATTTCATTCCACAAAAAATATGAAACATAGCAGGAATGTACACTATGCATTAGTTTCCATATCCATAAACACTGATTCTGTTTGTCTATATCCATCAGTGTTTATTCCTAGCAAAAACATCAACTTATTAACCCACTTTTTTTGTGTATTTAGTTGGTATTACTTACCATATTACGTTTCCCCTTATGAGAATACCGTTATTAAATGAAACAATCTAGACATATTTATGTAGAAAACTGTGAAATTCATCACAATTTTAAGATTTATCATAATTTCAATTTTAAGATTCATTCAATTTTAAGATTCGCATGCAGAAAACTATATATGAACATAAATAAAACCGAAGCAAAGGATTTATTACGGTTTATGCTGTCTTGTCTTGCAGCCTAGAAATAGGCCTTTTGCAGATTAATTGATTTTTTTTGTTTTATTTAAACCGGTCCTTAATGACAGATAATGATCTGTCCTCGTGTTATAAATACGATCACAATCTAATCTTCTTAGGATGAACAGTTTTATTTTTTGGAAGCGATTTCAATGTTAAAAATTATACTTTAAAACACCCAAACGTATTTGGCATTTATCTTGGTAGTAACGCAAACGTTAGAAAGGCACAAAGTGTGCCACAATTATTCATTCCGGTTAAATCATGGTGTTGAAACAGTGTTCGAAATCGTTCTGCAATAATTATTCAAGAAACGCGAAAATAATATTGTTGCGTATAATCTTGGATTCGAAATCTACAAATGATTTGATTGATTTCTAAAAATTATTAATGTGGAAGACATCAATGGTATTTTTCATGAAAAAATATTCTTCTTCTAGTTCTTTAAATCATTATATACTAATTCCGCAGACTTCATTTGATTTTAGTTTTTGGATAAGAATAATACTGCCAAAACAAGATGATCTTTTAATTATTTTGTGCTCTGTATTTAGACAAATATCTTGCTGAAGTTCATTTAAGTGCAAGTAATCTCCTAATGCATACATGGGAAATTTCTGCTTTATAGAACAGAAAACTGAAAAGAAACAAGAGAAAATTGGAAGGAATTACAATAAAATCAATAGTTTTTTTTTCTGAAGAACGTAATTATTTTACCGTCTAAATAAAAATAAAAATGAAATATTCCTCAGAACTTGGACATAAACACGTTGCACTTGTGAAAGAGATGCAATATTAAGTAAATATCAATAAAGTTCAATAATAATTTGTGTTTTTCTTTCCTGTTAATCATGCTTATTTGCTCATTTTTATTCAGAGGCGTGTTAATAATCTAGCTAATATCTTAACAATAGTTAATTTATTACTATATTTCATCCGTTATTTCTTGAACGTTTAAATCTTTGAAGATAGATTTCTATAGAAATTTTTTCTGATAACCGAACTGAAAATTATAAGGAATTTTAATTGTTTTACAGTAAAAATATTCCATCGTTTGATAGTATAAAATATTCCATTCCTTCAATTTACGTGTTTTAATATTTTATATAATATTTATTCTTGTAACACGATATTGTAACAGTTTATTTCTTACAAAAATAATCTAAGGAAATATTTTTTTTATTTATTGGTTTATTTTGCTTCCTCTATGAATTTGCTTCTATAATTTCTTCGTCTTTTCATCTTATATTTTGAATTTAGAATATTCCCTTGAGACTTTTATGATAATATATTTACAACTAAGATTTTGTTTTCGGATTTCAAAAAATTTATATTTTGCTAACACTTCAGAAGTTTAAATGCATAATAAATCGATTTGTAACTTCTATTTATTTTACATTTTGTTTATGACTCGCGTTGAAGAAAATTTTGTAAATTATTAGCATACAAGAAATTTTCGATAAAGTTGTAAATAGTAAGATTACTAAAGCAGTAACAGTAATTTAATAAATAATGTACGTACATGAAATATTTTATAGAAGAAAAATGTTTCATTCACAAGATAACAATTCATTCGTTCTGACAGTATTTTAAAATCCTTTTAATATAATTTTTCTTAACTTTATTAAACCATTTTTTTATTCTTTAAAATATTGTAGAATTTATATTTTATTTACAATCAAAAGTAACGGAGTATTATATTTTCCATTATCTAATGCAATATTGAAACATATCACCTACTTCCCATTTTATAACTATTCTTCTCATATTTCCAGTGACGGATTTATGATTAGTTATTTTTTGAGGATTTCTACGTTGAGATAGGGACATAAGTTGATAGACTGAGAAACATTATTTTATTAGTTATTAAGTGAGTATCTTTGTAAAAGATAACATTTGTTAGTTACAAAATATTTGTGTAATATTAATGCTTAAACAAATTTGATTGCCCCGTTTCCGAAAATTTGCATTATATTCATTTTATCATTATAGTTATTTATAAATATCAAACTTCTGCTTCAAAGATATTTTATACAAAAATGGATATTTCGAAATAATGAATTAAAATAAAATAAAAAATCATGTGCACTTACTATGTCTGTTCATTTGTCCAAAAATAAGTGGCCGTGATAACTACAGAATTAAGTAGCTATTTAGATAAAAATTAGGTTAGTAGATTTGGTATCTAAAATGTAGATACGGGAACCAGATCTGTAAAAAAGTGGGTCGTCTGTCGACATGTATTTCTACATGCATACAAATGCGATAATCCAAAAAGTCAAAGTTTATGCGATATAAATAATGTTTAGCATAAATTTTGTTGTGACTAAAATTATAGTTATATAGATTAACTCCAACGATCGATATATCGTAACTTTTCTTCACCAGTGCCAGGCAATTAATATACAAGTATTCGCTTTCTTTATTGTGTTACGAAGCACAAAACTTTCATGAGTGGGACTTGAAGAATAAAATGTTACTCATTCGTGTTACTCAAAACCTTGAACCGGGGCCACAAAAGAGGGAGATATATATTTTATTAGAAATTATACGCGAAGGTTTCGAGGAGACCAGTATCGCAAGCCTTTTTCCTCCACACAATAACTCGGGAATCTGTTACAACTTTTAAAATCATTTAATCTGAAGTGGAAAAAAAAATACCATTTTCCGCAAAATAGATGAAAAGAGTAAAATGTGACTCCATATGTGACAATTAATTTTTCGCCAGAAATGCGGAAAATTCACCATTTGAATTGATAATTCATTCATTGTCTTAAGAAATGTATTGTCTAACCAACTATATCAACATCTTGGTGTTGAGCTATGCAAATGGTATATTTCTTCCTTTTATTCGTAATTGTTTTCTAAAACATATGATGATAAACTTGTATATCTTTTCCTTGCGCGCATATAAAATTTAATTTTATTCTTCGGTGTCTTTAAATGAATATGCTAATATTGTGTGGATTTAACGCAATGAATTTCCAAAAAAAGAGGGGAACAAATTTGGTTTGTTTTAATTTTTTTGCAAAAAATATATAATTTGGGATATTACTTCTTTTTTATTAAAGATACTGAAAGTGGTTGTTCAAATATATATATATTTTTTTTCTGAAAAAAAAACAAACTTTATAATATTTGTAAAAAAAGAAAAAAAAATCTAATATATTTTTTTAAAAATTCAATCTATTACTGAATTTAATTTAGTGTATTTTTTAAAAAGTTTTTCAGTCATTCTTTTTTAATAATAAAGAGATAGTTATTCAGGGTAATCTAGTAGTAATTTCAAGATGTTCAGAAAACATAATAAAGGGTTTAATCTATGCCATTAAACATAACAAACAAAAATACAGTGCATTCATTGAAATTTCTTATGGAAGTAAACCCTGTACATATTAAAAAAAAATAACTGCAATAAAATCATTCACTTTTAAAAATGATGCTGAATTTGTAATAATAATTATTATTATTGACGGAGTGCGTTTATATGTGGAGTTTATAAGCGTATACGCGAAGTTTTTATTCTTTTTGATGATTTATTATATGAAAATTATTTGATTTCATGGAACGGATGTTAAGAATAAGAGTTTAAAATTAAGAAAAAAGAATCTATCCGAATGTAGTTAGCCCTCCATTTATTTTATCCATTATCTTTTCGTAATGGAAAGCAATCAATTTGCTGCTGCATCCTGTGATTTTCGGGAGGTTAATAAGTTTATCTTTTACGATTAAGATGGCCTGGTGGTAAGGTCTCGGCTTCGGAAGCGAAGGGTTTCAGGTTCGAGACCCGTTTTCATCGAAGAACTGTCGTGTAAGCGTGTCTGGTGCACACTAATCGTTTAAGCCAAACGTCGTCCCCCTGGTGTGGCGTGGTGTGGAGAGTGGCGTGGTGTGGTGGTCTCGAACCTGAATCTCGTCCTCGTCATCTGACACGGTTCAAAATTACGAGGTTCGTCCTAAAAGTAGCCTTAGCGTTGTTTAAAAATGGAACGTTAATATAACTAAATTAAACTTTGTAATTCAGGTTTGAATTATAGTATTTTTATTGGTTAACATATCATGAAATTTTGCTTCCTTTAAAAATCAATGGGAACTGTCTAGCAATTTTTTTTTTAATAAAGGTGTTATGATTTATTTTCTAATAAAGGTTACAGCAGTTACAAAATATTAACTTTTTTTTTATGAATTTAGCATTTTAATTGAATCTATTGCGCCACTCTTGGTGAGCGGCATCAGTTAATATTGAATCAGTGGCATTCAGTTAATATTATCCAAAAACTATATTTCTGCTTTAGACGCGTTTTTCCCAACCGACTGAAACAAACATTTGACACAAGGCTACACATACAGTCACAAAATCTCATACCAAATTCGACATATTTATGTCATTGTTTTTTTGTGTGTGTGTTTTTTTATTGCGTTTACATGTTTCCGAAAGTCACACCGAGAGACGGTCAATATCTTATTAAATTAGGCTCAAAATTTATCTATATAGCTCTCTTTGTTTTTGTAACTAAGGTATTAACTCATATTCGAATCGCCGGACAGACAGATTTCCTAGGTATGAATTTTGGTCAAAATTTGTTAGAAATCTACAAAATTGGTATAAATTATGGATGCCAAGTTTCATCCTCATAGCATATAGCGTTTTTGAGTTATCTGTGTCATAGACAGACTGACATTTTTCAAAAATGTGTTTCTCTAATTTAAGGAGGTCTAAAACGTGGAGACTCGTGAAATTTTGAAGATTGAATTTTTTGACGATTTGAATTTTTTGACACTTTCTCTATACTTCATATACGAGAAAGTAAAAATATTTGAACTTATTAACAAATATTGCATCTAAAAAGTGATTTTCGAAGAATTCGGCAGACGGGATGATAATAATTCCCACTAACAATGATTGCCTTTGTCTTTCAAGCAGCTTTTTAAGCTCTGGTTATTAATTAATAATTAAACGTTTTCAAGTATAAGTACACAGGTATATTAAACTAATATTTTCCTACTTTTGCAAAACGTTTTGCACTTTATATAACAATATATAGCTTAATTTATGCCCTTTCGCTTTCACTTTATGACTTAAATTGATTTTTCTAGTATTCTACAACTCGGAACAATTTAATGGCTGGCAATTAACGAATTTACCATTGCCCCCCCCCCATTCGTAAATTTCATTGGTTGCAGATAGGCGCTCGCAAATCTTTCCCGATTACGCAATTCCTCTCATTATGAGGGGATCCCTCGTTATTTCACCATTCATTTCGGGATCTTTCATTAAGGCTGGCCTTTGTGGATAGGAATAATGCCGGGAATCATAAATCAGCTGCGAGAAAACTAGGTCATCCATCTGATTGGACATCGCCTCCCGCAATGAAAATTTTGCCTCCCAACAATCCGATACGCCTAATGGCTTATCTGCGGAAGGCGGCGTGCCTCGGTTTGATTGCTTGCCTTTGTCTGCTGCGGCCCTAGGTTTTGGAGTTGAAGTTGGGAAATCGTCCGCAGGTATTGTTCGAATGACAACGAATTGCTGCT
>JAPMOR010069978.1:0-23226 GCA_026543865.1 Argiope aurantia | reverse complement strand
AATATATCTTCGTTATATTAAATAAAATTATGCAAGTAACTAATAAGGAATTTATCATAGCGCATGTCCCGTCGCGCGCTCTAACAAGGAGCAATGTGGATAGCTTTGTGTCAGGAGCATGCACGGACAAAAAGTTACTGGCTCAATAGTTATTCGATATTTTTAAAATTTTTATAACATATGTGGAAATAAAAAGTGTAAGACCTGTCCATTATTAGGTAAAGAACAAATCAGTAATGAAATTTCCATTTTGCAAATGTTCTGGAAAAACAAAAACCTGATTTATCTTTCTTATAAATTGTTTAGAATGTAATTTAAATTATATTGGCCAAACTAGCACCGAGCTCAATTTAAGAATTAACAATTAACCATAGATCTGATATTAAAATCTTTATAAAAAATAAGACTTCTGATTTTGAACTATAACACTTTCAAAGCCATAACTGTAATAATATTAATATCTACATTCTAGAAGACAATGTTAATGATTTAAACAAAAGAGTAGACCTAGAAAATATTTATATTTGTGGTTTAAAAACTTTATTTCCTTATTGACTTAATAGTAAATTAAACGGGGAAGGTTACAGAGATTTAAACAACTGCATTTATTACAAATTTAATATTTTTAAAGATATTCTAAATAAAGAAAACTATAATAAAAGATTTAAGAAAGGTAAAGGAAAAGGTGGCAATTTTCAAAGGATATATGAGGAATTTCAAAATTATTGTAATCTGGAAGACAATAGAGAAAACAATCACAAAATTAAGAAATATATTTTTGATCTTAAAAATAATAAAATTAAATGGTTAATGAATAACAAATTTGGAGATTTAAAGTTTAAAAATTCGCACACTAAATGTGTAATTCTTGATCTAATTAATTGTAAGCTTAATATTGGGGAAAACGACTTAATATTTAATGATAAAAATAATTTAAACAAAGAATTCTGTGATAAAACCTTCGGATATTAACTTAGAAAAACGATAATTACCTAAAATTATACATAACAATAATAGATTTTTTTCCTTTAACGGATAAAGGAACTGTTTCAGAAGCGTTTAGTTATACGTCAACTTTAAGGAAACAAATTTGTAATTATAATTACTATAGAAAAAATTTAGATAAAATAAATAAAACAGATTGTAACTGTAACAAAGAAAGCTATAAAGATTTTATAGATGTGGATAAAGGTCATATTATTACAGGAAATTAAAAAAATTAATGAATACAGCTCTTTAAGAGAGTTAATGGAAAGTGAAACTAAATTTAGACTAAGAGAAAAATATAAACCATAATAAAATCGTAATATCTATTGGAAAAGATTTGGATATTTTTATTGCTAAATTATCTAGAAAAGATTATAATTATCTAGAAATTTTATTGCTAAATTATCTAGAAGGTTCCGGAGAATGGAAAGTGAGAATTTTAGAGAAAATTAAAATAAAAATGAAAACAGATATTGACAGATCTAAAGAACGCGGGATTTATTTTAGCAAAGCATTAAAAAAAAGAAAAAAAAAAGGAAAGGAAAGATTTGTTATTACAGTAATAGATGAATCAGTAAATGATTTGCTTAATTTGTAAATATTATTATAAAGAACTATTAATTAATGAATATAACTCTAAAACAACTTATATTTTGAAGAACATGGGGGAAAAACGAATTAGATAAAAGAATGATAGCTTTCGCGAAAAAAACCAAAATTAAGACTAGTTCTCTAAAGTAATCCTTATTTGTTCCCAACAGTTAAATTAAAAAAAAACCCATTAAAATTCAGATTTGTGACTTGTAGCACTGGCAGTTGTAATTACTATACGGGAAAGCATTTCTTTAAATACTTAAAAATTATCCTGGACAAAATCAAATATAAAGTTAACTTTATAATTAATAGTAAAAAAGAAGTCTTGGATTTTCTTAAAGATAACATTAATAAACTTGATACTTACGATTTCGAAAATTTATACATCAATTTACCTCATGAAAAATTAATAAATGTCTGTACTTTTATATATAACGAATATTTAAATAAAAGTTATTTCTAAAAATAACTGTCTAGAATGATGTAATTTTAATATTTCCGAAAATGACGTTTTTAATAGAATTTAATTTTTATAAACAAGTAAAGGGCATTCTAATGGGAACAGCTTTCTCAAGTGCTTTAGCTAATATTTTTCTACATTACTATGAGAAAAATATAATTAAATATAATTTAATAAACGGTTGGAGGTATATTGATGACTTACTTTTGATAAACTTCGACAATACTAATATTGTTACTAACTGCTATCGAAAAGATTTAATTCTAATAGAAACAAATAAAAATCAACTTGAAGCTACCTTTCTGGATTTAAAAATCGAAACTGCTAATGATAAAACAATAGTTAGTATTTACGTTAAAAGGGATGAATTCAATTTTAAAATAACGAAACTTTGTTATTATCATTCTAAAATTTTCAAAAATTTAATTTTCTCCAAATTAAAAGAATTTGTAATAGCAAAATTTCCTATATTGAGGCAACAAATAATCTCATTAAAAATTTAACTACTAATGAATTTCCCAGTAACTACTGCAATATTGATATTTCAATAAAAAAAAAGAGATGATTTGGGATTAATCCTTTGCCTAAAATCAAAATAGACTTTCCGTTGCGTATTAACTAACTCAATAGATGGCGCTGAGACCCTCCAATTATTTTTACTTTGAATGGCGTTAGCAGAAACAGTATAAGGCGCGATTAAGCATGAACAAGATGGGATACGTTTTGTAAAAAACTTTTTACCTGCTGCTGGTATGTTCTTTTCTTTATGTTTTAATAACTGGTTATGAGAGTTCTTATATAGTTTATTTTATGTTATTGTCTTTTTGCTTAATCGGTGGTCGTATTCTTTTAATTTACTGTTTTGTTTCTTCTCTGCAAAAAATGAGGTATCTCTTAGTCCTCAATTTCAAGGGATTTTCGGGTCACGAGGGATTAATACTGTCGGACTAAAGTCAGATTCCTCACAGAAAAAAAAATCACTTTTTTTTGAATCCCTGCCTGAGGGTGACCCTTCGGAAAGTCTTCAGGCCAGATTTTTATTTTATTTGGTTTAATTTTGATTCAATTTTCGATTTTAACTTGGTATTTATTACTAATTAGTTTATTAAAGATATATATATAGCACATATAACATACATAGTTATACGTATGTAACTTTTCGAATTTGTATGGCAAAAACTTGCGCATATATGCAATGTTAATAAAGTAATTCTTTTTTTTTCACATTCCAAAATGTGAAACTTTGGAGGTTGTCCATGTGCTGGAGGTTGTGTCATCGACCGAGAAGAGCCAAGTTAACCATCATTTGCCCAGGAAAGACGATTCCATTCCTCAAGCGTTTCATCAAGGTGGAAATGGTCCGGCAGTATTAATTTCCTTAAGGTAAATTATATTACAAAATACTTGTTGATGTCGCTTTTATCCTCAACTTTCGTTTTACTTGTTTAGTGGACAAATTTTCTTCATCTGCGAATGAAATGAGAGTAGGTGTAAGGTAGAGAAGTTTCGTATGCTCTTTCTAAATTTTTTTCTTTTGTTTTTAGTTCTGCAAATTCAGATTGTAGCTATTTTATAAAAGGCTCTTGTAAAACATAAATTCTTTAAAAATACTAAAAAATCGAGGCTATTAACCATACGGCATAATAAATAGTCCCGTATTGAGCTTAAAACGAATTTAAAATTTTTCATAGTTTTGCTTAATAAAACGAGTACATTAGGTTATCAAAATAATGAAAAATCCTGTGAATAAAAGTGACATTTAAGAATGCGTTTCTTAAACATTAAAGTGCAATCCTGGCTATTAATTATTTTAAATATGAAAAGTATATGACATAGTGGTACACGATAACTTTATTAAAGTTGTAAACGTCATGTATTTTTGTTAAAAACGTACAATATCAGACCTTTTGGCTTTCAAAGATGCCAAACTGTAGGATCCGACTATTTGGAGTAACTCTGACCGAAACTTCCCCGCTTTTAGGCGTTTCTGTTGTCTGAAATCATGACAATATACACATAGCACAGCAAGACAAGCTCGGTAAAGCAAAATAGTGGACAGAAGAAATTGAATGAAAGAGACCGACGGATATTGAAGCGGATTGTAATGTCTGAAAAGAAAACAACGGCAACCAAAGTGACCGCAGAGCTCAATCAGCATCTGAAATCTCCAGTGTCAATAATTACATTTAAGGTACACCTTCATAAGTATAACATTTACGTCAGTCTGCGATTCCCAATAAAGTTAATTGTCACAGCTATTTAATGTCCGGCATTGTCTGCAGTGGTACTATAATCCCAAAACCTGGCCGACTGATAAGTGGAAGGCAGTTTTATGGTCAGAAAAATAACCTTTAATACTTTTCTCCACAATCAGGACGATTACACGTTTGACGGATACCTGTACAAGCGTGTGATCCTGATTGTAATATTTCAATAGTCAGAATTGATGGATTTTATGGGCAGACGTGTCGTGATTTTTCAGCTGACCCAAGACTGATCTCCTAAAGGAATGATCTCTGGGGAGAAGTATAGAGAAGTTTTAGCTGCCCAGGTTCATTCTATGCTGCAAACTTTGCGTCCTCCAGGAGATGGAATTCTCCAGGATGATGTTCTTTTTCATGCAACGAGACTTGTCCAATATGGTGAAACGAAAAAATCAGCTTTTGATATTTAATTTGTAAGAGCATGGAAAAATTGTCTTTTGGTATAGATAAGATTTGGTATAGATAGATCTTGAGGTGCAGCAAGGACGTTAAAGTTACTTAAAAACACACTTTTTTGCAATATTTTGAGGATTTTGGTGTGCATCGATTATGAAGTAAAAAGTTTTAAATAGGTATTGTCATAGGAATAGAAATATAAAAACAGTTTTACTATTGCACTGGAATGACAGTCTTCGTCGGAACGGTGGTTATTATTTGAGGTAAGGCGGAGATTTGGTGACAAGGACAGGCCTGGTTTCAAATCAATGGCTTTGCCGAGTTCATCTGAGTTAGGGTCTCCTCTCCGTGTGTTGTGTAACTGATTTCTTAGTTTGTGCGCCTGTGATTTGCTGTGAGTAAAAAGGGCTCAGTATAAATTAGCGAAGAAAAGACAAATGTTGGATCGTTCTATTTTTGGGAAATTGAGTGATTTGCTTGAACACCCTAATTACGATTCTGTTATGAAGCGCTACTGTTATAGGCATAATCTCAAAATCACTTCAGAGTAGGATTCTCCTGTAAGAGAAATATATGAGACCTTAGTTCTCGTAATAGAACAAATATGGCTTCTATTCCCGTTTATTTAATATTGCTGACTTGTATGAAAGGAAAAAAAAAGTGCCAGTTATGGAAATAAAATTTCTAAACGATCAACGCTCTAACATACAAATGGTTATGTAATATTTGTATTGCTACCACAAGCGTTTTAAGGAAGAAAGAAGCAAGAAGAAGTAAAGAAGTATTGTTAAGTTTAATCAAGAACGGACAAAAAATACCAATGTATCAGAAACGATTATTGGCGACAATGGCAAACGCTGTAGAACAACGGTTTCTTTACTAAAAGAGGCAAACCAACCAGATCCATCAAATAGACAAGAGATAAAACTACTAGGTGCCTGTGTGGTTTGATATTAAGTTAAAACCTTCTTGCACTTTTGGTTCCAAATATCTTTTTAAACTTATCTCGTGTTCACGCTATCTCTCTGATGGTCTCAAGAATGTTATAGACCAGATTATTAAAAAAAAAATGGGTACTTTGTTGCTTCAGAAAATATCCTTTTGTCCATGCTAAGTGGCAAATGCAAAATTCAAAGAGAACTTGGTCTATGGCCTGTTTTAAAAGTAAGAACAGAAAGTAAAGTCAGGAAATTGAATGCTCCAAAGATAAACTTCGGTACAAAGGATTACATCGACATGATCTCATGGCTTGAAAATGACGTAACTGAACCTAGCTTGTTAAAACACGTTTCCAGTGACTCTCTGAAAGATTTTATACGAAAGGCATCCAAAACTCAACCAAATAGTAGACTCGGTTATCGATTCTCTCCAGCTTCCTTGTCTCATGCAAGCAGTGGGAAAAGCTGTGAAACTGATGGCCGAATCGGCTCAAAATATCTGTGGTTCAATCATAAGAGAGGGATACAAAAGACGAAAAATTGACTCGCGTGTGAATAGGGCCAAATTTAATTAAAAAAAACCAGTTTAATGTTTTACTGAAATAGAAAAAAAAGCATTTTGCAGCTATAACATTTGTAATCATTAAGGATACAGAAGTAAGAAACGCAAAATTTGACATAAAAAAAATATTTTTTATTACACTTTGCAATTAATAATTTTTCCCAGTTGTAATGTTAATATATGTATGTAATGATATTTTAACTCCAATTTCAATTTAATTAATTTTCAAGATTTTATCTTAATTTAGCCCTTAGTAACTTTATTCTAAAATATTATCTTATTTTGTGATCCAATTCCACTGTCTCTACTTAATTAATTCAAGAGAAGCTTTGTTAAATTGCAGAGTCAGCTAAAAGTCTAACTTTCCCACACTCTGCGTGAAGAGGCAAAATACCGCTGAATGGACAAAACGCCGATACTTTCACACGCTCGGCGTGAAGGGGTAAAAAACTGTCCAGTAAGCACATTCTTTTTAAAAGACCCCTGTGTTTCCCTTACATGTGATTGACATGCGTCTGAAATCCCTATCAGAATCTTATTAATATATTAGCGCTATGAAGAAATGTTTTCCCTATCAAAATCATAGGTTATATAAGACCAGGGATAAAATGTCCAAGAGCTTTTTCCTCATTCCTCTCTGTGTCGTCCTGTGTGCTCATCGCTTGTACGTATGCCTGCTTCTTAAAAATGAAATAAAACGACGTCACGAAATAGCAAGTCTCTTCACTGTCTTCAAACTGCATTTCTGCTCCACAACAAATAATGTTACATGTATTTAAAATTATCTTTGGTAACATTATATGAGCGAAAAATTCATAAAAATATTTTATCAAAGTTTATAATTTTTCAATTTTTTTACAAACTTTTAAGATTTTTTCGGTACTTCGAAATATTGTTGCATTGCAACCATATTTTTTTAAAAAAATTCTTTTTGAACCTGAAAGCTAATTTTTCACCACTATTGCCAAACTAAAATCTAAAAAAAAATATTTAAAGCCTCTTTTTAAAAATTTCAATTTTTTTTTACAAATTTCCAGCTGTTTGCGGCATTTTAAGATAATGTAATATTGCAACCAAATTTTTAAATATCGTTTTTGAACCTAAAAGGCAACTTTTCTGCACTGTTACCAAACTAAAATCTAATAAAAAGTTTTAAAAGCCCATTTTAAAAATTTCAATTTTCAGGTTCTTTGCGGCACCTCAAGGTAACGAAATATTTCAACCAAGTTTTTAAAAATTGTTTTTGATCCTAAAAGGCGGCGTTTCCGCACTATTGCCAAAAAAAAAAAAGTAAGGCCATTATCGTTCCACCCTATAGTCCAAACGTGGTTCGATAAACACGAGGATGAAGTGAAGCATCTATTTTGGGCCGGACAGTTTCCATCCCTCAATGAACTGTTATGGTCTATTTAAGCGTTTAATATGGAATCAATGTTCTCCACTTGCGTTTTTCTTGGAACTTTCACAATATCTCTATGCAGAATGGCATATAGTCCTCTAAACACTATTTAGTATTTGTACGATTCATTTCCCAAGCGAATGAATCGAATCTGTACTGAATGCCAAAAGTGGTCTTACGACTTATTAACACTTTGATTGCCTTGGGGTTCACCGGTCATATTGTTACGAAATTTCTTTACCGGCGTTCGTTTGGATAGTGGAAGTTATATGGTGTGGAGAACGCTCAATCAGCAGGCAGAAGTAGAATAAAAACAACGACGTTTATTTACAGGAAGACACACAGGACAGCACAAAAGCGACAACTATATACAGCATAGAAGGCGATTATCTTCACCCGAGACGTGTAGCATACAACAGCACACACAGCAGCATACAACCAGAATCTACTGCAGACAGTAGCGCACAGCTCAGTTCAGCACTAGCTTGACTCAGTCGCTTCCGACTACTCCGTCTTCTACTTCTCCGACTCTGACTACTGACTTCGACTCCTCTGGCAGCTGCAGCCCCTTTTATAGGTCTCAGGAGGCGGGGCTAGAAGCCTCTCAACCAATCAGGAACGTTCGAGACGTATCTCGGTTCCTACTGGACGGATCGGGAAAATTCTCGAAGTTTCGGGTATAATCTATTTTGGCGCCAAAGTCGCCAAATTGGTCGCCAAGCTCTGGGACCCCCGACACGACGCCCAGACTCTGTCCCATAGAGATGACTGTAAAACATTCTTTCCAATGATGGAACCAACTGTGCTGGGAAGCAGCATTACGGATTCGTAACAATATAAATTACATCGTGAGAAATTCAGCGCTGAAGTCAACGTGTATTCTTATATCTGTTTATGGTATTTATTTTCATTATTTTGATAACCAAATATCCTTCCGTTATTGATTCCTTTAACATGAAGAGTTGCAACTTTTTATTACATGACCAAATTAGTAAAAATACCAAGTTAATATTAGCAAAAAGAATAAAAATAGAATCAAAAAGGAAGAATCCGGCCTGAAGACTCTCTCAAGGGTCACCCTCAGGCAGGGATTCAAAGAAGGGAGTTTTTCTGTGAGGGGCAGACCTATGACCTCTATCCAACAATATTGATTCCTCGTGTCCCGAAAATCCCCTGAAATTGAAATTAGATATTACTTTAAAATAATTTAGTGTTAACTGAAATAAAAAAAAAATCAACTTGAAGCTACCTATCTGGATATAAAAATCAAAATTTCTTATGTTAAAACATTAGTTGGCATCTACGATAAAACGGACGAATTCAACTTGAAAATAATTAAGATTAGTAATTACCATTCTAATCTAAACTCTAAAAGTTTCAAAAATTAAATTTTCTCACAATTTCATAGGATTAAAAGAGTGTGTAATAACAAAATTGAAGCAACAAATAATCTCATTAAGAACTTAACTACTAATGAATTTACCAGAAACTATTGCAATATAGAAGTTCTAATAAGATAAAAATGGACTTCATACTAATCTTTTGGCACGGTTAAAAATAGACTTTCGATTACATGGTCAACTAACTAGACAGATGGCCGCTGAGACCTTCCAATTGCTTATTGCTTTGAATGACACGGCGTTTTTATGCAGACACGGGAAAAGTGACGAAAGTCTTTTTTTGTAGAAATTTTACCTGCTACTAGTATGTTCTTTCCTTTTTGTTTCTATAATTGGTTATGAACGTTCTTTTATAGTTTATATTATGCTATTATAATTTTCACTTAAATTGGAGATTGTAATTTGTTTTATTTCTGTAAAAAATGAATTGCCTCTAAGGCCTCAATTTTAGGGGATTTTTGAATCACGAGGGGGTCAATATTATTGGACAAAGTCAGACCCCTCACAGAAAAAAAAACCCTTGTTTGAATCCCTGCTTGAGGGTGACCCTTGAAAAAGTCTTCAGGCTGGATTCTTAATTTGCTCCTTTTTGATTCTATTTTTATTCTTTTTACTAATATTAACTTGGTATTTTTACTAATTTGGTTAAGTTCTGTGTTTTAATAGTAGCAGCATTAGCGCTGTCTAAAAACAATTGTATCTTTTTTAGTTTGATTCAGAAATAATTTTTAATTTTTTTAGTTTGTTTTCAGAATTTTTAATTTTAATTAAAATTTTATAATGCATATATTTTTGATTTTTGTTACATGTTTTAACTGTATTGCATGTTGCAAATAAAAATTTCTGTTTATATCAATATCTAGTAAACTTCTTATTTGACCTTGGATGATGCCTGCATGGAGTACAAGGGCCTGTTCGTCAGATTGCCATTCAATCCATCACGAAGAACCGTAGTTTCAGGATTTTGATGATTTCTTAGAGAGTTTCAACTTCTGTGTCTTTTAATTTTTTTTTTCAAGGAGTACGTTAGCATGCCTTTCATGATTGGCATTAGACAATCCAACAGACATCGTAAGCTCTTGCTGAACCAGCAACGGGCATCGTTCTACCATCATGGCGGACGGTATGAAAATATATAAATAACATATTATAAGAATCACGTTGCTACTAGGCCAGCAACGTTTAGTTCTGGTAAAGATTCCGCATTTGTGATTGAAATGTGATCTCTGCCTTATTTTTTTTCTTCAAAACTTGAAGTTTATCCATGCAACATTCAGCCAACATTTAAGGAAAAGATAATATTACCAAGAAGAAAAAGCAGCGGAAATCTAGAAAACTGAATCTGCATCAAACTACAACCGATATTCTGAACAGCTACAAATCAAGTATCGGGCATTTTCTGCCATCACCTCGCATCTGCAAATAATTTTCACGATGATTCACATATGCGTTCATTTTACAAATATGTCGATTTTCTGTGAACTAATTTGTCATAGCTGATGCTTTTCAATTTGCTAATACAGGATTATTTTTTCCAATGTTTTTCAATAAGAGGATGTAACTGCATCCTCAAACCATCGAACTAATTATCAATTTTCACTATTAACGCGGGACAGTCGGTTCTTAACTAGTATTATTCACATTTCTGTTACATCAGATCTTTCCGACTTCTTATTTTAGAATCAAGTTACAAAAAAAAATCAGACTTACTATTTTTATGAACTTTATAAATGACTGTTCTGAACTTAGTTGACTTTTAAAATTAGTTCCTGATTCGGAAAATATTGTTCTTGTAACTTTATTGAGCGATGTAATTTCTGCAATTTTTGTTCTGCCACCCGAAACGCATCTTCAGGTGATACATGAATAATATTAATATTGCCCTCCCACAAAAGAAAAGGGAGATTTTAAAGTGTCTCGAAATGTTTATTGAACCCTCATCACTCGCATTCAGACACCTTCAAAATTTTTATGAGCTGGCATGCGAGTGCTTTGTGGTCAGAAGCGAAGTGTGGGTGTGTCTTTTTTTTCCCTAGTATGTAGAAATGAAAAGCTTTAGAACAACGAAAGTAAAATACTAGAATTAAATAATCATTTCAGCATTAAATAGCCAGATGCTTTTCAGTTTAATTCAAAAGATACTTCGGAATAGCAAGATATTCAAAATTCATAAGTAGAAATCAATAAGAAATTAATTTATCAAGTAGGAATAGGAAGAATTTCAAAATTAGGCCATTCTAGTTAAAAATGCAGGGTTGATTTTCATATTGAACGATTTTATTACAAATTTTTGCGATTACTTGGTTGCTTTCCGAATTCTACAACCTTGCCGATTTCGCTTGTCTTGTGAATGAAATGTTTTTGTAAACTAGACCTTAAATTATATGGTTTGCTCTTAAATGGATGGAGGTAGTAATCACAAATTCGTGTTGTTAAAAAATAGTACCTTTAAGGATGTGGTCATAGATAAAAATAACTTGCGTTTTATTAACACACTTCCGGTGAAAATGGAAACAGTTAGTAAATCAGCATTCGCCATTTTTTTTCATACGCATTCAGATGCTGCCACTCGCCAAAAGTAAATTTATTGTACGCTTGAATTTTAAGAAAAATCAGTAGTTTAGGTATTCATTTTTCCAACATATATCTAATGTTCGAAATAGAAACAAAACTCTTGACAATAATTTTAAGAGTGCCTTGAAATAATAAGTGACTAAATCGCATGAATACGTTTGGATGAAGGAAGTTTGAAGGCTTTTAATAAAATATAATTAAAAATGGGGCTAAATATCAGAACATCTGTGAGGTATGGGTGTATTTTTAATTCTATTGCCGAATATTAAAAAAAATTATTTTTAAGAAGAGTTCTATGCAAATACTTAAAATGCAACTCCCCACTCAATCACTCCTACTAAGTCTATTTGGGTTATTGATCGCAATCTACGACACAATGCATACAAAATAAGTGAAATAGGAAAGTAGTCTGGCTTAGGTGCTCTTTTGAAGTCACCTTCCAGAGAATATAGGTTGGTTTATTTAAGTTTAATGGGGGGGGGAGCCAAAAATGGGCTATACTGATCATTTGGTGTAAGATGATACCACGTGAGGAGTTAAAAATTCAAATAGATAAAGTACATTAAAAATAATAGCAGTAATTAAAACTTTCGATGAAGCAAGTAAAATGTTGAAGTAGGTGAATGTCGAAATGCATCTATATAAAATAATAAAAACCAAAAAGTTAAAAATGTACTGATGGGGAAGCTTTCCCACTAATTCCCCATTAAACATAGAATAAATAGGAGGAGGACATATAGGAGAACATAGGATAAATTTAATACATTCACTGCGATTCGAACCATTCTCTAATAAGATCCTTACTTTGTCATCTCTTAACTGGATTAAAGCAAAGATAATGTAATTGGATGGTAGGTGTGCAGAGCAAGCGGTGAATAGTACATTAAAACAAAGTATATATAAACGTAGGCTTGGTCTACTCGCATCAGGATTTCACAATGAATGAGAATTTTGGCTATATATTGCCCGAATATGCGTGTTGCGGGAATCGAACATGTTAAGAGTGGGATCAGTTATTTTGACAGTTCGAAATGATGATAAAACAGTCCATATTAGCAGGGTCATTTATGATGTGTAATAAGCCAATTCCGAAGAGATCTGTGGTCGTGTTTAAATCCCCCTGCCACCACGTTTATAAAGAGCATAAGAAGCTTTAAAATTGCTTTGGACCAGATTTGATGTATATTTTACGATTTAGATGTTCCATAGTAAGGTTTCTGTTGGTGAGGTTACGCTAAAGTGCGGAATTGTGTTGTATACATTTGTGTAGTATGTTTCTTATTTCAAATTCGCTTTGACTATCGAGGAAAATAATTACGCCTGTTCTCTTAAAAGCCATTGCAATGATAAAAAGGAGAATTTAGGTGTACTGTTTGGTTGGCGAGAGGTTCATGCATAAGTGATACGACTTTTGTGTAGATTTTAGAGGAATGCGAAGATAAAAAGTTCACCTGTCGGATCATGTCGTATTCCTTTTCCCAATATACAAAACGAGTTGGTTAATGGGAATTTCATAATATTAATTTAAGCATAATAATATCGGTGGACTTTACACAAGATTAAAATTTCGATCGCTAAATGGAACGATTTGTTACGATTTAGCGTTGTTTATTTAGTGCGAATTGGAATTCGAGATCGGCAGCTTGCACTATTAAAGCAGCGCAACTAGACGATGCATGAAAGCTTATCTCGCCTGAATTTTAAATTATATTAATTAAAATTTCACATTTCTATTATAATTGGAATAACGTTCAGGAATTTTTGTTAAGCCAATTACCATGTTTAAATAGTTTAAAATGCATACTTCGATTAGAAAGCAAATTAGTTATTTCTCGAAGTTGTTGGATTAAGTTTTTTAATTATATGGATATCATTTATGGTTAGTAGAATTTCGTATTGGCTGCTTCGACGCTCTTCTTTTACTTGAACTATAGGGCGGTTAATTTGAGAGTTTTTATTTCATCGTATATGCATCATAAACAAAGTATAATATTCGTTAAAAAAAATCGAGCTCGAGGTATTGACGAGTCTCCAAGTTTCAAAAACACAATTTTGTAAAGTGTCCGTCAGTGGTAAATATAATTCAACAACGCTTTGAGCTATACGGATGAAATTTGGCAAGAGGTATTTGCATCAAATGTGTTCATTCCTATAGGATTTGAGTAAAATCTTTTCTGAGGACGATTCTGTTTGTCCAAATATAAATTAACACGATAATTGAAAAACGAAGATAGCTAAATAAATAGAATTCGGTACACAGATTTAATATCTATATTGTAGACATCAAATTCTGAACCAAATCTAATGTAATAAGGGATTGAACGTCTTTCGATCTATTTCATAAACATGCAAACTTGTTAATTCAAAAACACAATGATTTAAATATATTAAATTTAGTAGGTAATTTTGTAACTACAAGTGTAGTGCTATGTCAAATTTTGGTTTCAATGTGCGGTGATAAAAACGCGTCTAAAACAAATTCACATATATTGGAGAGCATGAGATTACTTTCACTGGTTCTCTTATGCTATCTTTCTCCGACTGTATCACCATGTGGTGTTTTATCCTTTCTAAGCTTTTTCACATTATTTATTTGGAAACTTTTCTATATGTTTAACCGATTCAAGGCGGGCATGAGCAACTATGCGTCTCTAGTAAAGAGAAAGGTCGGTGGATTCAAATGGAAATTGTTAATTATAATCGAGACTACTGCTCTTACTTTGGGTATCAGTTGAAATGAATGTCTTAGGATTAATAAGTAATGAATACGAGTAAAATCGCGCAAGAAACGAATTCATAAGTTTTTCTTGGTTGCAAGATAATGGTCATGTTTGTAATATAAGAAGAAAAAAATTGTTGGAAGTTTTGCGTTTTATATACCATGAATTCATTGAATAATTTGAAGAAATTTATTAGTACTTGGTGGTAGTATAAAGACTGAATTTTAAGATCGGTTAGAGGGAATCTTTCCAAACATCAAGTTGTTTATATTATTGATTCATCATGTTTATTATTGTGCTGTTGAAAATTTTTTTCCCCGATTTTCTTTTGTAGACTATCTAAATTTAATACGAGTAACTTATAGTATTTTTGAATTATTGCACTCTCGTTCTCATGAGGTGATCAGATTTCAATTGTAATTCTAAAGTTTTTTTTTGTAAAAACTTTTTATTAACTTCCCCTCGCGGTTTTTTGCTTAATCTATGCATCTGTATGCACACGATAATTTGAAAATGCTTTTATAGGGTTTGATTAAATTTATAAGGTATTCAATTCTTTAACATTTCAATGCGTTTTCCCCCTTGAATGCAATTTTTAAAATACAAAGTGAAAATTTGTTTTTAATTTAGAGGGCGAATTTATTTGTGATGAACTGGAATTGGTGATGTTTGTTTAAAATTTGGTAATGGAGCTCTAAAAATTCAAGTACTCTCTAGCATTAATATAAATTCTCTTTTTATTAATGCTAGTTTTTAAGATAAGTTAATTTATCTTTAGTACTGGTTTTTTTAACTTGAATTTTGAAACGATGGTATGATTTGAAAGGATTCCATAAAAAATAACGATCTAAAATGTTGTTCCTCAATAAGTTTATACTAATAAAACAATTATTTTCGATACTGTTTTGATTTAAAAAAAATGCCTAGGATTTCAATTGCACTGCTATATAGTTTTAGTGCTAGAAATTGCTAGTAAAAAGTTAATTTTAAACATTAAAAATTATCATGAAGATTTTTTACTGTAAGTAAATTTCTTTGGAGTATCGCCATCAGTTTTCTATCTATTAGGGGTATTATCCAAGGCTTCGCAGACTCTGTTTATTAATGAAATTAAAAAAAAATCTGAATTTATTTATAAAAATAAAATTTTTAAAGGTCGTAAAATTATTTCAAAATTGATTTTTATGAAGAACTATATGTTCAGTTCCCCCCCCCTCCCAGTTTTTATTACCACACGAAAAGTACGAGAATATTTGCAATGCTAAATATGCGATTGATGTTTCATTAAATCGACTGATTAGCATCTGGTAAAATTTTTGAAGTGTAAAAGGAGACAGCGCAAAAGGTTCATAGGTGCCGACTGTATGTATCCTGGTTATTGGCTATTTTTCGATCTGCATTTTGGAATGTAATAGCTGTCATTTAGGAAGCGACGAATTATATTTTCTCTTATATGAATTGTAGAGAAAGTATTGCGATCATCAAAAAATTCAAGCTCGAGATTTTGACGAACCATCTGTTTGAATAAAAGTTAACTCGCGAATTACAAGATTAAAAGAACTAGGGAAATAAAATTTGATAAGTGTATTTAATATTTAGAGCGCATATACCTACCAAATTTTGAATCAAATCCAACAAGAAGTTGAGAGTTCGTCGGTCTGCATTTTCAGAAACATGCAATTGCAATAGCTCAAGAACCTAATGAGTTAAATATATTAAATTTGGCGCGTGATTTTGTGACTACAAGTTTTGTTTTGTGTCAGTCAGTGAAGAAAAACGCGTCTAAAACATAAATTCAATTTTTGGATATTAACCGAATGCCAAGGATTAATCACCCCAAAACCCGTCAAGGGTTGTATGATAGACTCAGTAAAAAGATTCAATTCACGTCAAATGCTAATATTTCGTCATTATTGTACGCCAAAGCTAAGCAAGGCGTTCTTTGGCATGCCGAGTTTTTTAGTGAGCTTACGAGCAAGTTTTAGAGAGACCACTCCTGCTCTTTCCCCCCGCATCGTGGCCGAATTGCTGGCACATGCTCAAAGCTAAGCACGTGCTTGGAGTGATCAGCGTTTCTACAGCACTAAGACAATAGTAATATACATGCGCTAGTACTATAATAATACAGCTATGAAAACTGTATCTTAGATATCAAGTTACGTGACAGTATTAAGGTAAGTTGTGGTCAAATTTCATTTGTCCCTAAAAATACTAATGATAATTATTATCTTTGTAAATCCAGTTATATTTTCTTGCGTTACGTTAGCCAAAGCACGCTGTGTGGCATTTTTCAAATTATTATTCTGGTTTCCTAGTAAACAATTGATGTTCAAAAATGGACGCAACTCACAGACCTCATGAATTTCCAAAAGAACTTTTCGCTTATGCAGAAAACAAGAAAATTTTTCAAATATTTCAGGTATGTCTTTGAAATTTTTTTTTATTGTTAATCAATATTCCTTAATCGTTTCGAGATTTTTTTCCTCACAATCATGGAAATTATAGGCTAATTTAACAATTATGGTATAAAATAGTTCTTGATTATTTATGGTAGAAATTGTATTGAAAGTGAACTAAAAAATTTAATCGAAATCTACTTTAATGTGCCCCTTCAGTTTGTCGCTAATATAGTTATCCAAAAAAATCAAATGAATTTTTTCGCCAATAATCTTTCAGATAATCTTTTTGAAGTTGATTTATAAATTTATCAGATAAATTTTAAGAGAATAGAAAATTTGAAATAATTTTTGATACTTATATATTGATTTAAAAATAAAAGTAAAATATTAACCCTATTTCTTTTAAGCAAAGTTATTTTAAACGCTAATAATATTTTAGTTCTAGTTTTAACAAGAATCGCAAAAAAAATTTTTTTTCTTCTTTTTAATGAACGGATTACTGAATTTTATATTTTAATAAAAATCGTCTGGCCTCCAACTTTTCAAAATTCTTCGTCTTTATGCCTCCATTCTTTCTTTGTCTTCATTCTAATGGAATTCTTAAAGCTTTCTTTTCTTTTCTTTTTTTTTTCGTTTTTTTCCTCCTTAATTTTACGATGTCTTTCATAATTTAGCATGTCAATGATTGCTAAAATTAGAAAAAAAGATAAGTAATTTTTTTTAAGGAATTGATGGTGAAAAGAACATAACTTTTAGCAGATTTATAAATGGCTAATGGTTTGTTGAAATCAATTTTATTGTACCTTTTAAATCACCCAAGTCAAAAATTAAGAAAGCTGACAAGGTAAACAATACTATAAATAAGGTCGTTAGAAAAACTACTCCGCTTGCTTGGTTGGGCATCCATATTGGCGACAAATTCAAAAGGCGCATTAAAGTAGATTCCAATCTATTGTTACTTTAATTTCTTTCTCTTTTCTTGCCTTTTTTAATTTAGATTTATATCCAATATTTATTTTTTAATCTATCCGCTAAAATTTAAAATGAGTTCCTGAGTTTTCGCTAAGTACGACAAAATCCTGCCAAACTTATTAAAATTCGCCAAATGTTCGCCATCTTGGTTAGTTCTAACGTATGATAACAAAAGATTTTTTGGGCTGAAATGAAAACTTGTCAAGATTATAATTGGCGATAAGTCAGCCAAAAAGAATCAACTATGGCGAAAGGGTATTAATTTTTAGTCGAGTCTATTTATTCCTGATTTTCTGCCCGAAGTGATGAATCAGATTCGTACATCGAATAGCAGAATGTCTGATATTTAAATATGTATTTAAATTAAATTTACAATTAATTTCAGGGACAAAAATCACTCTTCCCTTTTTTCTATTGATAGAAATAACAATAAATATCTGACATAAAACTTGTCACCTACTTTTTGTTTCAGGATACTGCGATTAGCACTTTTCGAAGTTTGTATTTCTCTAAGGGGTGTTAGGCATATAGATGATCAGTTATTACATCTCTAATTTTACAAATAATCTGAATTGTTTTTATTTCTAAATTCAAACATTACTTTCATCTTACCTCTCGCCCCTTTTTTGACGTAATAAACGCTTCTTGAAGCATCGCAAAGATGTGGAAGTTTTCCGAATCCTGGGAATGAACAGTAACTGGGAACTAAATTCATTGTTCAGAGGGTTAATAACAGCTCTCATGACAGCCTAAAGAAGTTTATTTTTCGACAAAATTGTTAATATCTCAATAAAATCTCCCTCGATATCTTTAATAATTGAGTAAATGAGATGAATATACAAATTAGATTAGCATTGTTGTGTTCTCGTATCTGTGCAAATAAGTTTGTTATTCCTATAATTTTTGTATTTAGATTCAGATTTTATATTATCTTATCTGTGCAAGTGTGTTTGTTCTTTTTATTATTTTTGTATTTAGATTAGCATTGTTGTGTTCTCCTATCTGTGCAAATAAGTTTGTTATTCCTATAATTTTTGTATATAGATTCAGATTTTATATTATCTTATCTGTGCAAGTGTGTTTGTTCTTTTTGTATTTAGATTAGCATTGTTGTGTTCTCTTATCTGTGCAAATATGTTATTCCTATAATTTTTGTGTAGTTTTTTTGCTTAATATTTAAAATTATGATTTCATAATTCAATTTTTAGACTCTGCTAGAGCGTCTTGTTATAGATCGACCTGAGAAGCCAATTGACTTTCTCTATGACTTGGTTACTAAATCTGCTGTTTATGACGGTACTGCAATTTAATGAAATATATATATTTTTTTCATATTTAATAAGTTTCTTTTTGTAGAATTCCTGATTGATCAATTGTTCACAGCGTAAAGCTTATTTTGCTCGTTTAGGTGATAAATCTATATAATGACAGCTAATATAACTTTGTAAACAACGATTTATTGTAAATAAATTAAATTCGATAGACTTGGGGGATTCTGATAAATATAGATCGTGTTAAATGTCCTCCTGGATGTAGAATTAAATTAAACTTTAACTATGGGTAAAATTTCTCATCTGTACGTCAAAAAGCGAAGTTTGACATGTTTGTTTCAGAAATACAAAGAAAAGAAGAAAAAAAAATCACTTCTCTCATTTCTAACTTTAATTTCGTAATTAGAAGGAGAAAAGAGAATGCAGTTGATGAAAGCTTCCAAAGAAGAATCACATGCTTAAATTAAAAAACAGTCGAAGTTAGGAAAAGTTGAAATAATTTTTCGAATAAATTTTTTTTAAGAGATTGAACTAATCAAGGGAAGTTTAGAAAAAAAAATTACTCATTATGGTGAGATGGAGATCAGAATTACTCACAATTACAATTGTAATAAAAATATTTGTTTGTAATATTTATTAATTATGAAACAGCACTTAAATACTATTAAATAAAAAGAGACTAAAAAGGGATAAGTATTGAAATTATATAATTTTTTCTTTATTCTTTTAATTATTCCTTTAAAATTTTATTAAAGATGGAATTGCCCATTTGTTCCAATGTTTGGAGAATTGGATAACTGTGATTAAATAGTCAAATTAGTTTATATACTTAAATAATTAACAAACTTTAAGATTTGTCTTTTCCAGTTTAAAAAGTTAAGTATATTAAATAATGTAATTTATTACAATATAATAAAACGGTAAATCATAGCAAACAAAAAAATGTTGAAATCATAGTAAATTTTTGATATTTCAAAATCAGTTCTTACTTATTCTCTTAATATATACAGGGTGTTTATTTAGTCCCGGATCCATTTTGATGTTTAATAACTCATAAAATAATAAAGATAGATTAAAATTAATAACATAAATGGTCAAATAGACTCAAAAAGTTTCATGACCCTTGTCAATGAATGTGAACCTCTGATCTCACAGATATTCTAGGATTGTGTAAAAATGTCTCTCTGACACGCTCAACATCTAAATTACTTGTGCAAGAACGTTTCTTATCTGCGATACTTCCAATTTCTAGAAAATTCTTTTTCCACCGCAAGATGCTGTTTTTGGATGGAGGATCTTTTTGGTAAATTCTTCTGAAATTTCTCTGTGCTTGCACTATCGGTTTCTATGAACCACCATAAAATCTGTGCTTTCTCTTGTGGTGTATGCATTCTCCTTAATATCCGCTCGAATAAAACAACACATACAAAAGTACTACGTAGAATAAACACATCAAAAGTAAACATAACATTGCAATAGTTGCCAAAAACAAAAGAGAGAAAAATGCAATTAATAAGCAGACGATATTTAGAAAAGTACAGATATTTAGACTGGAAAATGAAATTATCTGAAATTAACCACACGCGCAGACGATATTTACAAAAGTAAATATATTCAAACCTGAAAAGGAAAATATATGAGTTATTCCATCAATAAATGCCATAAGTTTGTTTATATCTTCATTATTTTATGAGTTATTAAACATCAAAATAGGTCCAGGACTAAATAAACACCCTGTTTAATAGTATAAGATTTAGTATACATTATTTAATGTATTTTCTTCCTGATAGATGGCGCTACGAATTAACAGTTAATAACTCGTATGATTCTGACTGTCCAAATGTTTGACAGATTTAATTCCCATTTTTTTAAAAACTCTTTTTTTTTTAATTTTATTATTATTTTTATCATTACTCAGTCGTATTTAAAATATCCTTTTTTATTCGTTTATCGTCATTAAAATGTACCAAAGCATTCGAGGTTTTTTTTTTTTTTTTTTTTTTTTTTTTTGTATACGTTTGTTCCTTGTCCTTGTTGGAATGATGCCGCGTGTTTTATAAATTATATTATTTTCAAATTTGTTTATTTATTTATCTATTATGTTTCTATATCATTAATGTTGTGTCTAATATGGTTTTGTCTTTCTATGTTTATTTTGGTTCACATATCGCTGATTTAATTGATATCATTGGGGATATCCCAATGTCAATCTTTTTAATTTTCTTCGTAAGATTCAGTTTTTAAAATGATCTAATTTTAACAGTATAATTTTTTAAACAAATCAAATATATGGTTATTATTGCGTTGCATTTACCTTCATAGCATATATTATTATGTAAATTTCCTGCCCAGGTTAGATATATAATTTTTCTTTTTATCAACTTTTCTTAAGCTTTTTACACCTTTTGGGAAAACTAGGCCAACGTGGGAAATATATATATGTGATTACATATATATTTATATGATATGTGATTCTCTTTGGAACTTCTTGCACGCTTGAAATTAGAAATTTTGGTATTCGCGTGCAATTAAAAATTTTAGTAACTGAGAAGTCGAGTGTCAAAAAGTAGATGGGGTTACAAATATGATTGCTGCCGATATTTGGTATATCTTGTCGTATAATCCCCTGACTTTTTAATATTTATTCGCCATGTTACTGTGCATGCAACTAAAACTAAAAGGATAAACTAAAGGAAATATTTAGTGGAAAATAACTGATTACTATAGGCGCGTAGACACCGACCTCAAACTGATAACCCTTCTCTCTCTGCAAATACAACATATATGATCATCAAAATGTCTTAACTGTGTACTAAAACACATGCTTATATGAGCTTTATTTTATTTTATGTTATAGTCCCAAGAGTATATGTTCTTGGACCGCCTACTGTTGACAGGAAGTTGGTGTGCGCTGCATTGGCCAGCAAGTTGAATCTGGTTTATTTAAATCAACAATCATTAAACCCTCAAGATGAAGCAGCAGGCCAATCTGAGGTAACATAGCAAAATATTTATAATCTGCTTATAACATTGGGAGAGGTTGAACGTACGAATATATATAAAATATTAATACTCCAGACTAAATGGCGTTTAAGGCGTACTTATTGATGAGGATTTTCGAATGTCATAATAAGCATAATTTTCAAGGAAGAATCAGTAAGTAAAGACACTCCCCCCTAGTTATTTACTTCCTAATTTTGAATACAATAATATAAAATGCTATAAAAGACCATATAAAAATATATAAAAATATTGCCATTTCATTACTTTTCGAAATAACTACCACTCATGTTGAGATGAAAACATTCAGCATAAATATCCACATCGATTTAACATTGATAACAATTCTCGCTAAAACAGCGAGAATTTTTTCCGCTTGACTTTCTTGTATATCAGTCGTCTTTAGAGACCAGCTAGGTCATCGCGAATATTGGATTGTGCTTAAAATGTTGTTGTTGTTGTTTCCAATGGCACTTGCCATAGGCAAGCCCGCTGATTTGAAATCAACGATTTTAAGCCGAAAGGGAACGTCTCTTATTTTAGTAGCGCCAACTAGGGCCAAGAGTACGATTTTGCTACTCACGCATCACATTCGCTTGCACAGCCCCTTTTTAAAGGGGGGCACATTCACACATCTCACAGATAGAACAAATGAAGGACAACCATGCCCGAACCGGGACTCGAATCCGGGACGCCCAGATCACGGGGAAGACGCGCTACCCCTATGCCAGGACGCCGGCTCGCTTAAAATGTAAAATGAATAAAGGGGGGTGGGGGACCAAAAGTTATCATATAATTCTTACATTCGCTAATCGTGTACGCACTCATGGCAGTAAGAAATCGTGATGAATTCTTTAAAGGAGAGAATGGCATGTGTAGAACATGTGAAGAAAACAGATTTATAAGTGGGTAGAAATATAAGCCGCACCTGTTTTTGATGAAATACTTTCTGTATAATTATATGATTAAGCACTTGAAGCTGGGCAATGCATGTGTGTCAATTTCCTTAATACGTCATAAGTTATCTTTGATTTCACACTGTATATCTAGCATTGTTCCATTCTTCTGGAATATTCTGTTACATTTCATTTTATTGTGTGGAATTCCGTTTGGGAATACTTTCTTTAAAAATCTTTTGCGTTAAACGCTTTATTAAAAAATAAATTACTTGAAAAAAGTTAATTATTTGATACAAAAATGTAAACTACATTTAATATATCTTTATATTTCATTTATACTTACATAATTTATCTAGAAATATATGTAAGCTGTGTTCATCAAATGCCATTA
>JAPMOR010069976.1:76425-106493 GCA_026543865.1 Argiope aurantia | reverse complement strand
TATATATATATATATATATATATATATATATATATAACATTAATTATTTTGGAATCGAAACTAAAAAAATATTTCGGAATCAAAGCAAAAATTAAAAAATGTAAGAAAAGTAGAAAAAGCATAGTTTTATTTAGAACACTTTGAGATTGCTGCTACTACTAGACCACAGATGAATCTAGACTAATTAGAAATAAATACCAAGTTAAAAGGAAAAAAACGGAATGAAATTTAATCCAAATAAAATAAGAATCCGGCCTGAAGATTTCCTCAAGAGTCATCCTCAGGCAGGGATTCAAATAATTTATTTTTTCTGTGAAGAATCTGACTTTTGTCTAACTGTATTGACCCCTCTTGACCCGAAAATCTCCTGAAATTAGCCTTAATTTCAGGGGATTTAAGAGATGCACTATTTTTTAAAGAAATGAAATAAAACAATAAATTATAAAAGAATAGGACAACCAATTAAGCAAAAATTACAATAAAATAAAATTAACTATATAAGAACTCTGATAACCAATTATTAAAACAGAAAGGAAAGAACATACCAGCAGTAGGAATTTTTTTTTTTACAAAAAATGTCTCCTCTTGTTCTTTCTTGTTCTGAAAAAATTCCTTATTTTGGATTCTGAGGATGACCCTTGAGAAAGTCTTCTGGCCGGATTCTTATTTCATTTGGTTTAATTTTGATTCAGGTTTTTTTTCCTTAGTCTATATATATATAAAGGCATGGAAATTCTCTCTTTGTAGTTAAGATATTGTAAAAATATCTGTTATTATACTCGAAGAGCTATGGTGCATTTGCGGTTGGTTGAAAGCGAATTTCTGTTTGCCTATATTTTGTTAATTATTTCTGAAAATACTATCTCTTCATGCACGTTTCTGTATTTTGTGTGTTTCGTCAGCTATGTTTCGTGGATGGGAGGGTTAATAAGAAGAAAGGAAAAAACGACATTTTCCATTATTCAGTACAGCGAAGTTTCTACATTATATACACTTAGCTTACGGTATTTGTAATATGTTACAAATAATATGTGTTTTTCTCTTATCTGTGACAAGGTAATAATTCTCTTATGAATGCAATTCCTTATTATTTTTTTCTACCAGCTGATATCTTTACTGTTCTCTTTTTTCCTTACATACATTTTTTTTAATTTTAGGATTAAAAAAAAGCAATGCCCCATAGTCAAATCGAGTACAATGAGAATTTCAATCACAGTGGAGAGTACTTGTTTTTCCAGAATGTTTTCAAACTAGAATAACTGTTAGTGTGTTCTCTGCCACCGATATTAAGTGATGCGATTAAACGCTGCGTTTATTAAGAAAAATTCAGTGGGTGCATATGGCAAATATCACAGGATGCATTAATGCCCCTTATGTATATTTATAGCGAACCCTTTTGAAAAAAATAAATCGTCTATAACGTTAGATCTCTTATTAAACTAATAATATGAAATGTATTTGCTTAAATTTTCATATTTGTTTGATAAGTGCAGAATATCAATTTAATGTTATGAGTCAACTACAAATTATTGAAGGAGCAAATTTAAATTTTTTTTATTTATATTGAAGTTAAATCTTTTGTAATATTTGTCCAAATGAAGCCTTATTTTCTTTGAAACTGATTAGAGGATTTTTTTAATAATTCAATTGAAAACGGATTAAACTAAATTTCAATATAGCATTGAAAACATTCTATCAAATTTTATATTTAACTTAAATTTTAAAAAAGTGTTAAAATTAGAGCAAAACTGTGCTAAAATAAAATTGGTATTATTAAAAATGTAACATTATGAAATTAAAGATATTATAAATGTTTATTTCCTATGACTCAATAATTTCGGAAGATGTAATTGAAACACACAAAAAGACTTCTTTAATTTTTAATTAATTTAGGTTTAAATTTTTAAAGGTTGCAATGATCTGTTCTTTTTGAAGAACACGTGCACTAGACATCTTCAAGATCGGACATAAACTAAAGATTTTTTCGAGGACCTGCAAAAAAGATTGTTTCCTTTACACGTATAGATTAATAAATAAAGCATTTATTTTTATATATATGTAATACTTTTATACAATAGTTCAGTTCCTGGATTATTATAACAAACTGACTGTAATACTCAATATTGTTAACAAACACATTCGCTATGAAAAATTAATTCCAATCCTGAAGTAAATAACCCCCTTTTAATTATCTAACTGTACTTATTTTTTATGGATTTAAGGTCATTGTCACTTCAAAGAGGTAAATGGAAATCTGTTACTATCTAAACTGTGGTAACAATATTGCTTCATTTAATGTTTATATTTATCTCTTTAAACGGCAAAATTATATTTAACTGAAGAGGAAATTTTTACTTTAATAAAGAGGTCATGCGCTCTCTGGAACTTGAAATCCATCCTGATGACAAATACTGAACATGATTCTCAAAATCTAAAATTAAAAGGGTCAAGATCTTAAATGTAACATTACTGAGATTAACCAAGTAAATACAAAATATCCAACTACATACATTTCTGTCTTAAGAGGATGCTGAACTTTGAAATAAGAAAATGAAATACAAAAAATGAAGGAAATATGAAGGGTTCCTTTTACTGTTTTACTACCAAAAGATGTTCTTATATCAATTAAAATAGTATTATTAATTTAGCAATAAAAGGAACATTTGAAGTACAAAAAGGAATAAACATATTTACAAAGATTTTTCTAATAACCATGTCCTGATTAGTTATGTACTTCATGTTTCAAATTCTTTTAAATGTGTGAGGGAATTTTTAATTTCAAAAAAATAGAAACGTCTTATGAAAATTAAGTGCGATAAATGAATAAAAATATTTCTAAAAAAATAAATATTTAATCTGAGTAAAAAATCATATCTAATTTTGTTACAAACAACAATAAATAAGAAAGCGAGATCATTATTACTGAAAATTTTATTAATTCGACAAAGATATCGAAAAGAAGGAATGATTAAAAATTTTACTTATTCTTTTGTAGAAAAAATTGCCGATCTTTAAAAAAGTAAAATTTTATTACATAATTATATTATTACCTCTTATTCATAATTGCAACAATTATGAATACAATCTATTACCTTTTTATTTCATAATTGCAATATTTTAAAATATAAGACAAAATACTTGTCTTTTAAATACATATTTTTTTTCTACCCAGCAATAATTTATCATTTTGAACGTAATCTTCAAAAAAATATATGAGCTAAATATGTATTTGTAAAATAAGAAAAATCTTACTTACTGCCTGGTATATTTTTTTGAGGGGGAAGGTATGGAAAAACTTTATTCTTTCCAATAAAAATTTCAGCAAAAAATTATTCTTTTTTACATTTTCGAAGTATTAAGTTACAAATTTTGCTTCAAAGTAAATACATTTTCTTTCGCTGTTTCTTATTTCGCCTATTAATGTTCACAATATTACGAATAAATAAAAAGATATTAACACCTTTGAATTAAAAAAGCATGCAATTTTCAGAACAATAATTTTCTCGAATAAGCTCTCAAGAGGCAACAAAAAAGCCTTTGTGTTGTCGTTAATTAACTCGGTAAAGAATTTTTCATTAAAAGCATAATTAACAAGCCGGCTATTCATAGAATAATGCCGAAAGAGCAACGCTAAATATCCCTGATCTACTTAAACTAGTTTCTATTTTTATGTTAAAAAAACGACAAAAAAAATGTGTTAGTCTAAAAGTTTTCCTAAAGGAAAAGTTTAAATAAAAAATATAATCAATTTATTCCTTTTCATGAATATTTGATTGGGATTAATAAGAATAAATAATTGTAATTTACAGTTTTGTTCCATATTATAAAGCAATCATTAAATAATTTTTAATTGCTTATAGATCTTGACTTGAACTTCATTGGACGGCAAAAATTTGTCCTTCATTTTAATTGCTTTTTTAATTACTTTTTTTTTTGCTTTCCTTCCTTTTTTCAATCATTTGTCTGTCACATAAGTGGTGAGAGAAGAAAATACAAATTAAAAATGGCCACAAGGTTTAAATTTTTACAAAGATACACATCCACAGAACATATGTAAGAAACGGAAAATAATAAAGACTTCACAATACAGCAGGTGATTGCTGTTTTATTGCAATGGCTTCACAATACAACAAAATATTGTATTGTGCATTATTTGATTTTGGTACACCCCACCCCTACTTATATCACAGCAACCATCATCGTGATAACACGGAAGCAATAACAAAAGTTGAGTCCCAGTGACCATGATATAATACTCTCCCTCCAATGCCTTCCTAATATGGAATTGAAAATGAATCCACAGTTTTCATATACCTACAGGAGAAGCGAGAACCAACCAACATCTTGTAGGATTATCATTCCGATATCTATAATGCCCATTGATGGAGTAATCTTTAACTACATCGCAGTTATCCCTGCCCTACCTAGAATTTGATATGAACTGAATGATCATCGCCACAGTAGCATGGAAGTAGTCCCAATGGAAGTTATTACCAGTTCTAATGAACACGGTAACAACTGTACTCGTGGAAGGTTCGGTCCTAATGAAATTGGAAGTAATTCGATATTTATACCTTTATATACCAAGAAACGAGAACCAACCACCATACTGGTAACTTCTCATTTCTTTATCTATGGTAAAAACATTTTACGATTGCTTGCTAAGGAAATGTATAATTCCCTTTTACAGAACTGCAGTTTGTTTGTTTTTTATTTTGATGGTGGAAATAATTAACAGACAGTTTATTTCCTAGCTGGTATCTTAATTTTTTTCCGAATTTTCTTTTTGTATGTGATCATGGTTATATTACGCTATTTTTAAACTATGTTTTCAATCCATCCATAGATTCTAAACATTAGTGATTTCATGCACGAGACCAGTCTGGTAATGAATTTAAAAAAAATTATTACGAGTCAACAAAATGCTTATTATAACAATTTATAAAATATATAAAAGATTTAAACGTAGAAAATATTTAAAATATAAAATATTGTTAAAATCTTTTATCTAATTTGTTTTCTTAAAAATTAAAAATTTTGTAAATGATATTTAATTTAATTTTTGACATTCTATTATTTTAAAATTTTGTACATTTTACTTTTCTTGATGTCTATACATTTTTATTAGTATCAGAATTTAATTACAGTACATTGATTAATTTACTTAGATTTTGGAATATTCGTTTGGAACCTCCTGAATTTGAACCGAGAATCAGAATGCTTTAAAAATTTCCTAATTTTTTAGAAAATGAATGATGCTTTAAAGAGTAAACTGTAAGAAATTATTAAAATAAAAAAATGCAGATTTTAGTACAACAATAAAAGAATGTTTATTAAAATATTTTAATTAAAATGATCTAAATTAGGCTTCAATTTGTTTATTTCTACAAATTGATGAGAATTTTCAGCATATTATGAATTCCAATTTTTTTTATAAAAACAATTATGTATATTTTTATAATACGATATTTTTGCCAAAACAATACATTAAATTCAAGATTTCAAATATATTTTCAATCATTCATATTATTAAAATACTGAATATATATACTATTATTAAAAAAGTTTTAAAAAAGTTATATACTATAAATATTAAAATTGATTATTCTTGGATGCCATAATTGCACATTTGATAAATATATTTCGATCGCTTGTACATTCAAGTAAAACATCTGAATATCTAGATTCACTTTCATTCTTTCAAGTTAAAAATACAGCCAACCTTTGGCGAGCAAAATGTGTAGCCTTATTCTGCTATCCCGCAACAAACCCACACTACTTGTTGTCCATTCATTCACGCTTGTGCGCCAAGCTGTCGCCTTAATGTGTCGGCTTTCCGTTGCGATTACAATCTTGATCAATAAACTTGCACTAAAAGGGGGCGAAGGATTAGGTATTCTGGTTTGAATTGAATTAGTATCAGTCATATTATTGACTGTGGTGAAACGCGTAATGATAGACAGTCCCTTTATCATAATCAAGTCTGTACATAATCAAGTCTTAGGTGATACAAATCTAGATAGTCGTTTCAGATCTTGCTTTTCACTATGGTTCTAGACTGCAAATTGTGTTTCTTTTGTTGTAGTTATGAATTAAAAAATATGCACAAAAAAAAGGTGAATCAGAATTTTAGATAATTTTCTAATCATTGATTTTGTATAAAGTTCTCAATAAGCTTTAAATTATAAAATTTTTATAGCTATTTTTAATAAATTTGATTGATGATTCTTATCGAAACCCAACTTCTGCCGAACAAATTGATAGGAATTAAGAAATTTTTATGAGTAAATTAAATTTTACAAAATTAAATTATAAAGAGCTTTTAATAATTGAAAAATCTCTTCAGAAAGTTTAAATATGCAGCATATTTCCTGTAATTATGTTTAATCAATTACAGTCCATATCAAAAGTAAATCAAAAACAACATATTTGAAGCGAAGATTTAATTGCGAACAATTCTAATTAGCTGTCATTCTACAGATTTTTTTGAATATTGGTAAACGCATTTATTTAAATAGAAAAATAAAACTGATTTTACCTCATGTGTATTCCCCAGGAGGGGGGGCATCTCAAAATGAGGATGAGGCTTCCGGCATGGTAGTTGAATCTCGCCACCTTGGAGGGTACACAAATAATTGGGGGATCGGACTCCTCCCATCGATGACGGTACGTACTTCCTTCGGGGAGGGTTGTACCGGGGCGCTAGTACTCAACCACAGTTCCTGCCAGTGTTGCTGTTGCGGTAGTCCGGTCATTAATTTTATGGTTTAAATCCGAGTGCCTTCGTGGCGGGTCGAAGAGTCAGATGGTTGACTTACCTCATGTGTAAATATTTATGACTCGTAAAGCATTTATGAAACTTCACGTTTGTTTGTTGTTAATGATTTTCTTGATACAGATAAATTAACTTTTATCGGTGCAGGTATGAAATATAATGCGTTTATTAATATTATTAATAAAATATTAATAAGAATGCACTCAGATATAATATATACGATTCATAAGGGATTAACTCTCATAATTATTAATATTTGAAAGCTATTTAAAATGTCTACTAATTACTGGATGATATTATGTAAGAAAAAAAAATCCAACCTACTATTTATAAATCTTTACAGTTGAAATCATTCCTAAATGCATATAGTTTACTTCAAAAAATTGGAGAAACTATACTTTTAGAATCCTTTAAATTGATGCTGAAGAAGGGACATTGCAAAATAATATATATTTAATCCCTTATTATGCAAATGCCAATAGCATGTTAAAAATAACTTAGTACATTCCTTCACTTGAGTTATCCTGAAAAATACTTTATAATTTCGATAAAAAATATGTATATCCTTATTTTAAAGCAACTAAAGGTGCAAAAATATTAATATCAAGTTTTTCATGCTCTTTTTGAATAAAAAATAAAAAGAGAATTAAGGAATAAATAAGCAGCATTTGCCTTAACTCGAATATTAATAATTCTGAAATAAATAATTAAATGCTATCAGTTTCAAAATTTTAAATATTTTATTTTCAAGACAGTTTCAATCAATTTCTTTATGTATCATAAATTCACAAGTTCTAAACTTAAATGAGAAAGCAGATTTTAACGGGAACTTTTTTTTGGCAATAAGAATTTATAGTATTGTATCAAATAAATAAGCAGATTGTAGCGTTAACTTTATTTGGAAACACGAGTTTATTGTCTTGTGTCGAATAAATAAACTGTTGCATTGACTTCATTTGGCAACACGTGTTTATAATATTTTATCAAATAAATAATGACTATTTACATATGCGGCATTAAGATTCAAATTTAAAATTTTACTTCGAAATTCTCTTTGAAGTTCATACCAAGACACACATATTTACTGGTATTGCCCAACCATCCCCTGAGATTTCACTTTTTGTTTTTGGTCATGAGACTGGAACAACAAAGAGGTATTTAATGGTATGAAACAGACGGAAACTTCATTGCTGAAAATTTACATTAAATTATTCAGGCTCTAATTAAAAAAGTATTAAACAAAGAATTGCATCAAAAGCAATTAAGGAGGTGCAATAGCTGATTTATATAACCACCATTTTTGTAGCATTTAAAGTCTTTATAATAATATGTAATTACCTGAAACTTTAAACTTATTTGATACAAAATAAATTCCTCTTTTTAAATAATCTATAAATTAAAAATATGTAATGTAAAGTCAATTTACGTAACGTTATACGTGGTCATATTTTCAATTTGCTTAGCTTTTCCACTATTTGTAACCGCATTATTTGTTTGCGAAGCAATTAAGACCCTTAATTGCTCCTATCAATTTATAATAAATAAAGAATTCTTCTTTTTAAGCGATGGTGACACACATTTTAGCTAAGATGGTTTTGAAATAAAAAGAATATTTATTTTCTTTTGTTTATTAACTTTGATTTAAGATCATATTCTCACAAAGGGGTTTTTAATTTTAAAAGCTATTATGTGTTTACTGTAAAATAATTTTCCTCCAACTAAAGATGAGATTTTAATTATCATATAAAAAGTTCAGCAATTATAGAGTGGATGAACAAATTAATTTTCGTTACATGCATGAAAAATGTTAATAAAATTTTCAAATGTTTGTTAGTTGATTTCATGATAAGATTATAACGTAATTGTAAAGAAACATAATAGGTTTTAATTACTCTTTTCTTTACATATTCTCTAAACACACTTTTATCAATTTAGTTCACTTTTTTATTCATCATTATGTATCAGTAATTATTTGGTTATATTCGAAATTTTAATTTCTTATATATCAGAAAGTTAACGAGAGTGTTATAATAACAGATAATAAGAAAAGAGAAATCGAAAACGTTTTAATCTTAGCATCAAAATTTTATCATTTACCAGAAAAAGATCTAAATGTATTTGTTTAGATTTTAATAATAATATTTCACTTACTGAAGATTATTGTTTAATTTTAATTTATTATAAGCCACGTGATAAATTGAAATAAAATCAATATATATGACTTAAATTTGGATACTGAATAATCATCTAATGAAATTTAAGAAAACGGACTTGCTTAATACATTGTATTAATTTATTAACTAAATATTATATCTATTGCCGACAATTCGGTTTATAAATTAAATTGCTATTAAATTAAATCACTATACTTTTAAATTTATTAAAGACTTTCATCGTACATTTCTTAACGGAAACATGATTAATACACTAATTTGATACCAGTCTTTTCAGTAATTCATTTTTTTTGACAGTATCATTGGTTTTATACTTGTTGTCATTTATTCGACTTTTAAGTGTTCAGACAGGAAAAAATAATTACAACTTAAATATCATCGGCAAATATATTTGAATGAAACTCGGAAATCAATGAAGATAAATTCTCACATTCCTATTTGAATTCTATGTATTTATTATATCAATTAATGTATTAATTCTCAGTCATATATTTCAATAAAGTTGTTTAACCAGCTTATCACTTATTTGAAGCAACTACTTTCAATGTAAAACCTAACCTTGCAAAGCTATTCAGTTTATTTGTATAAAATGTTACGTGGCTAGTAGTTTTATTCAAAACATATTTACATAAGCAGAAAATTAAAATATTTGTGAATTTATTTTAAATAAAGTTTGGCAAGAATTATTTATAAGTTTAGTTTAAACAGAGTTCTTCAAATATATGATGTTTAAAGCAAAACCGAAATCAAATCAGAATTATTATAGTACATGATATCATATTTTAAACTCTTAACTCGGTAATTTCTTTATGTCTCTAATTAAATGAAACTTTATATACTCGAAATGTGTAGTCGGTTTGTCCCAACTAAGTCTCCAGAACATTCTTGTGATAATTTAGAATAACTCTCATTTTTGTATCGAATTATAGCTCCTGTGAATAACGTAATTTTAAAATATAAGTTTAAATTTACGATAATTTGATGCATGAACCCCACTCGGTCAACCCAGTTAAGTGTTTAAATTACATAAAACTTTTAATTGCTTAGTTTAATTCTTAAATAATTATAAATATTCGTTTCAGATAAATATTAATACCTGTTATTCTGTGAACTGTGATGCAGACAACAATCGATTAACATGCTTATCTATGTATTTTAAAGATACTTTTTTTGGTGGCTATTTGGAAATATAATCCAAATGTAAGTAAATAAAAAATGATAAACTAATAATTTTAATGATATTAGTTACTTAATTAATTAATCTTGAATAAATAAATAATGTCAAACATAAACTGATTCTAAAAGCGTTTTTTTGTTTGTTTATTAAGAAATAAAAATCACTAGAAATCGTTCAAACAAATCTATTGAAGATTAAATATTAACGATCTTCTGTTTTATTTTTCTCAGTTTCCTTTTATAGTAACTATCATTTGTATCAATATTCTATCATTTTCATGAATTGCCTTTTTTTTTTAATTTTTTGCAGAATGTCATATGAAAAAGGAAACTTATTAAAATTGAAGAAAGTACAAAATGGAAAAAATGACGAAATAAATAAATCAGAGAATTTTGAAGAGGCAGAAATACTTTATTGAAATAATCAGATAATAATGCATCTGATAGATCAATTTCTTAGACTTAACAGAATTACCTATGATTCCGAGTAAACTACTTTATTATTGCATTAATTTGCATTTTTTTAAATGCATATTACAGAAATTTTAATCAAACTATTATGGAATGTAAAATGAGTATTAATCAAATAAAGAATTTAAAATATTCAAAATATTACAAAAAATTAAATATAGATATTCAGATGTAGCATATGTAACTTTCAAACATTGTCTAAACATTCAGTATTTAAAACATTAAAAATTATACAAACATTTTAAAAGTTGCAAACACATAATCTTAAAAACATTATTTATTTGCAAGCTAAGCTGTAAACGATAAAAATGAAAATCGTTAAAAACTATATTAAAAATTTCAAAGAAACATCACTTTGAATAGAAAACAATTAATCAAAGCAAGACTTAAAAAATTATTAATACATAGCCTTAATAATGACAAAAAAAAATCTTAAAAATATTTGTTTTAAAGAAATTTGTTTTAATATATACACTGTATATAATTATTATATTTATCTACAGGGTGATTCAAAACTTATCGTTCAAATTTCTTGGGTGATGGAGTGGGGGCGGGGGGGGTAACATGTCAGGAAACCGATTTCACATAACAAATTACATCCGCAAACGTCATCTGCATTGACAAAATGGGCAAGTGAACACAAAGAAACATTACAGTTACGTGGTAACGAATGTGAATTTTATTCCAACAAGGTAAAGTACAAGTTCACAGTAGATGCTCAAAATTGCGACCATTTTCACAGAAACAAGATTCACAGCGCCGTAGCATTGACCACCGAACCTTTTCAAAAACGTCATGGAATATCACGTAAAATGCCTTCAGCGGACACTATTCGTGCAACAAGGTCTATTTTACTGTCGACAGAGGTCTCGTATATATGGTCTTTGATGGCCGAACAGAAAAAGAAATTCATGAGCAATAAATCAGGTAACCTTGGTGGCCTAGCGATCGGTCCATCTTTGCCGATCCATTGAGCTCCGAATGTTATATTCAATTAATCATTCGCAACAATTGCGATATGGTTTGGAGCTCTGTCATGTTGATATTACATATCTCGGTGGATATGCCGAAACCGTTGGCAGTGATATGGCAGGCGTTTTTTAAAACTGTTCGATGGTTGAAGCAATGGCACTGTGAATCCCGTGTTCGTGTAAATGGTCGCAATGTTAAGCAGCTAATGGTAACGAATGAACTCTACCTTGTTGGAATAAAGGCCATATTTATTACCACTTAACTTTATTGTTTCCTTTTATATCAAATTTATTCAATTCTTTTACAAAATCAGTTCTTTATTTTTAAATCAATTTTGGAAATATTTTATTTTGTACTAATATACAAAATTTTTTTCCTGCAAAAATGTTCAGAAAGTAACTTTATTAAACTGAAGTATATAAGTTAATAAATAAATTCTTCTGTAGTTGTATAAGTTATATGTTCATTTTATAAAAGTAATTTCATTTTAAATAAACACTAATTAGAAACACAATAACCTTATTTATTCAATTCGTAATTATTTCTGTTGCTTTCGAATAGCGGCTTCATGAGTGATATATTTTAAGAATTATAGTCTTTATGTTATAATGTCATTATTTATAAAAGCCCTAAAGTATTCGTTTCGTCTAATGCAAGTATTTTCTCCAACTTAAACTATCTTTTGAGATTATTTCTTTATTTAAATTATTTAATAAAAATTATTTTTGATGTATTAACAAGTAAAATTTAATACCGCCTAACTACCGACCCGTTATCTATTTAATGTAAACTCAAACCTTATAATCAACTCTTTAAATAAAATACGATAGAATGAAAACTATATTAAGAAATACAAACATCAATCAAATATAACTTTTTTTTTACTTTTACTATAATATGAAAAATAAAATTGTTATTCCCTCTGAAACTCAAGAATTTTTTTTTACTTCTAATATTAATAGTTCAATTAGTGAAGTACTAAATACGAATGTATCACACATAATTAAATGAGAGCTAAATTTATATCCAATTTTTGAGTTAAAATAGCCCGCCAATAATTTTAATATCAATATTTTTTAATGTTATATAATATTATAATGGTCTACTTATTTTCAAATAAAAACTTTACTCTGTGTAATTAGATAATAATTGTTAATAGTTTCTTACACATTTAAAAAAAAAAGAAAATTCCAAAGCTTATAAAAATATTTAGATTTTCTAGGGGTAATTTCTTTGTTGCCGTTAAGTTGAATAATGCTACATAATAAAAGATAAATTTTTCCATTAGATGCATTAATTTGCAATAAAAATTTTCATAACATTCTTAAAATTTTCACTTAGTCTGTTTATATATATTGTTAAAGTATTAAACGCAAAGGAAGAATATATTCTTTTTGATTTTAGAATTATAAAATTAAATGTATAATTTTTAACGCAATTAATTTTCTTGGTAAGCTCTCAGGGGACAACAAGAAAAACTTCATATTTTCATTTATTGACTCAATTAAAATTTACTTTTACGAAGATTACTTATTAACCATACTTACTATTCAAAAAATAATGAAGAAACAGAAATGTTAAGCATAATAAATCTGCTTTAAATATTTTTTTCTTATGCTTCGAAAACGAAATATTAATATTATGATGGTTTATGTTTGTCTTCGTACGGAAATTAATTAAAGTGTTATCATGAATATTTCATAAAGAAATAAAGAAGCTTCAGTATCAAAACCGCTATTAAAACAACTTCTTTTGCATAAAACGTAAAAAGCTAAAAAACATGAGAAAATAAATAGCTTCAAGATAAAAAGAAATGAATAAAAAATTCCATTGTAACGTAAAGGAAGTTGATCGATAGATTTTACTAACACAAAAAATACATATGATATTTTAATGCAAGGATGAAAGTATTATATATCAAATCTTATTTTTAAATAAGTAGCGAAATCAAAGTTAGTTACATGTTTGTTTAAAAATATAAATAAAATTGTTAAATTCAGTGAAAATTATCCGCATTGTTTCCTTCGAGTTTCCTTTGTCAGATTAGTTCTTCCGCTGGTGTGAGAAGGAAGTTTGGAGAGGGGGTCTTGGGTGTCATCCTCGTCATCTGATCGTGGTTCAAAATATCGTCCCAAAATAGCCCAACATTTGTTTTAGAACGAGACGTTAAGATAACTAAATAAATAAATAAAATTTTTCAAATTAGTGACAAAACGAATTAAAGATTCGATTATATTAACAAACTTAAAACACTCGAATAATTATAGATTAGATTGCTCTATTTGCTATTCGTGTACTTGGCTGAAAACCTTTCTGAAAAATAAAACATCTATACTTATAAATAAAGCTCCATGTGTGGGTATGCGTGTGTGTTGGCGCTCTACAGGCCAGGTCATTTGACCTACAGCTACCAAATTTGGTACATGTATACCTTAGAGGTTTCTAATCTGCATAGCGTTACCCCAACTGGCGTAGAAAAGCTCACGCATTTGCGTCACCGTAACTGGCATTGAAAATTCACGCATGCGCATTGTGTTCTGATTGTTGACATGACAACCATTATCAACGGATGATTTAAATTAATTTTAGGTTATTTACATGCTTTTGTAATTAAATTGTATTTATGTCAGTTATATATTTTTTGTATATGGTTATAGTTTTAAGTACATCGTTTTTAAGTAGTTTTTTAACCTGTTTTCAACCGATTATTTTAAATGATTCGTTTTATTTTCTTAGTGTTTGATGCATTTAAAATGAAACATTGTTAATTAATCTATCTGGTCATGATGAATCTGAGAAAATTTTGTTGACAAATTCTTGAAATATTACATAAATTAAGAAAGATATTCTTTAGTGCCCATAAAGTTTAAACGCTCAGTGACTGTTTTAAGTAATCATATTACAAAAAATACTTTGTTTCAGTAAAAAATATTATTATATTAATTGTAGATTAATCCTTTCCACTTTAATTTAAAGTATAAATTCTACGGGAGCTAACAAAAAATTAGAGAGATACATATTACGTTATGACTGAAGGCGTTTATAATATTATGAGTGAATTATATAACTATCAAAATTTGAAGTTTTAAAATATTTTGATGAAGAAGCTATTGAAGTAGGAATTGCATAAAATATTTAATTATTAAAATTTTAACGAACATTAAGATTGGCGAACCGGCTGGTCGCCAAAGGCGACTAGTTTTAAATAAATCTCTCCTTTTTTCTCAGTAATTTCTATGAAATATTACATTCGATACTAAAGTTATTGAATTTCGTTTCATTATTTTAAACATAGACAAATTATTCAGGATTTCATCTTTTAACTAACAGTTACAACAGTAAAACACGTGTGACATAATTATTTTCTACAAAATTTCTACAAATTTCTACCCCAATATTTCCGAGCTCAATATCATAATTTCAATTTTAAAGTACAGCCTCATTTTGGCGAGCAAAATACACGCCATTATAATACTATTCAGCAACATATCCCTACAGCATGCTGCCCATCCATCCATGCTTGTGCGCCAAACTGGCGCCTTAATGTGTCGGCATCCCGTGGCAATTACAATCTTGATCAATAAAGTCGTACTGGAAGTGAACATAGGATTAGGTCCTCGGAGGTGAATAGAACTGACATCTGTCATGTTGTTGATTGCAGTGAACAGCGTGAGGATTAGCAGTCGCTTTACAATAATCGGCTCTATACACATTAGATGGCACAAATGTAGATAGTTGTTTCAGTTCTAGCTTCGGATTAACCGATTTCTCATATTTTTGAAAATAGTTAGGAATGGGGTTTGTCCGCTTAATTTCAATCTAGATTAATTTGAAGATTGAAACTATTGACTATTTTTTTTAATTTTTGAGAATATGAATACAATTATATATAAAATGCAATTACGTCGAATTTTGTATATAATTCTTAACTTCTTATATAACAAAAAAAACAGCATGCCTTTTAATTAACTTGAAACATTTATGAAAGAAGCAATCACTTCAGTATGATAATATATAGACTTGAGAGCAGGTAAAAACTTCTATTTGAAGCTAATCGGTATATAATATAATAAGTGCTTTAATACTTTAGATTAAGTATGCAGTTATAAAGAGTTATTAACTGCATACATAATATGTATTTGATTCATAATTAAATTCTGATTTATTTCAAAAGAATTTTTTTTATTATTATTATAGTATTCGAGTTTATTTTTGAATAACTTTAAAATATAATTTATTTTAAATTGAAATATATATTTTTTATTTTTCTATTAATTAAAACTAATTAAATATCATACCTTTATGCATTCACAAGAAGCCGTTTTTAAAATAAATATGAGAACTGTAAGCATAAACTAAATAATTTAATACTAAACATTTTAGAATATTATTTTTTTTACTAGTGCTTTTCATCTCACAATGTCATTTGTGATATTTCGAAATTATCACAAATGACATATTTCCTTAGGCGATCGAGTTTCGAAATTTTATACATTGTGTTTTCGATATTAAAAAACTTTGAGAATGTTTTTACAATTCCCTTTTCAGTTAAACTATTAACATAATTAATTTCAATTTCGTATAGCTACTGCCCCCAGAATCAAGAATGTGGGAAAAAATTATTTCATAACTCCAAAATAATAAAAATGATAAATTAATAAAAGGTGCACAATAATTAAATTAGAAAAAAAATATTTAATGCAATGCACAACTAAAAGTATTTTAAAAGCTATTATTATTATTTTTTATTACAATAATAGTTCTAAATTCTACATATTTGTGTTTGTCATTCAGACAAGGTTAATCCAAGTTTATAAATCGAGGGTCAATCGATAGCTCACTAAATAAAAATTATTCCTCTCTAGAAGAAGAATAACTACAGTAAGCATTTAAAAAAACGCTTTGAAGAGCATCAAATTTTGACAGATCTTAAAACATACTTTCTTGATTTTTTTTAATTCTTCCAAAAGATATTCATGAAAAAGGAGAAAAAAAATCAGAAAGCTTTGGTAATATAAAGCTTGCAATTAAGAAAAGTCCTTAATTGCAAGTACAAACTTTAAATAAATGGAAGATACTACTACATTTATGCCCGAACGTGAAAGCAGTCCTCGAAACAGAGAAACTCCCAATTACAGGCAAGATTCGTTTGAATACACTCTGATTAATGAGATTGCCTTTATAGAGGTAGATTAAGAAATGAGTGTTTAGTTTGCGGTTTGAAATGGGTGAAAGATTTACTAATGGGCTCTGGATATTCCCTTTTATTACTTATCAGATGAGAAACAGACGACAGTGTGTTGCAAATGACAATCACCACTTTTACTAAGTAGGGTTACTGCACTCAGTTGTGGTGTAAATTCGGCATTTGACCACAATAAGGAAATGAGGAGAAACGCGATATATTGGCTTGCTGAAAAGGTATCTGAAAAGTGCAAATTATATCTTTCTGTTGTAATCATATTCTTCCAAGTTTGATATCAGTGTCAGGTATTGGGTTTTTAAAAGAAAGAACGGCACTTCCTTCTCTTGAAAATTCCAGCATGTGAATCGATATATGAATAAAGAGAGATGATACTGCTTTTAGCTTTACTGAAAAATATGTACTTAATAATAATGACATGAAAACATAATAAGATATATTGCTGAAATGGAAAACAAAAGAATAAAATCTACATCTATTAGAAATAATCTTTTTTTAATATATCCATCGAATAGGTATAATCCAGCGAAGTACTCAACCCAAAATGTTCTTCTATACTCTCTAACACAGTCACTATTTCTCTACCGCACCCCGCCTAAATTTTAAGCTTCAAGTAAAACCACAAATGCCTTACATCATATAATTAATAATCATAACAATTACGAGATATCGGTCTTTGGTGCGAATCATATGATTTTGGGAGGAGGGACGTGTTGTTAATACACAAGTAATCAGAAATGGAATTTGTGTTTTAGACGCTTTTCTTCTGACTGATTTAAAAAATTGACCGGAAACTACAATTCTTACACAAAATCGTATCTCAAACTTTATTTATTTAAATAATTGAGTTTTTTGAATTATTGCATTTACATGCATGGGAAAATATCTACTAACAAACTGTTAACTCTTTGAAGTATTTGGTTCGAAATTTGATGAGAATCTACATTTTGGGTGTTGAAACTTTGTACCAAATTTTATATATCTATTTTTCGACATTTTGTAGATATCGTGTGCACTCTTTCTCGGACAGCGGGATAGATGGACTTTCTATGAATGGATTTTGTTTCAAATTTAAGAAAAATCTTCAAATATGATCTTAAGTCAATATAATTTATTTCATTAGTCTAACTGAAAGCATTTTTGAGTTACCGTGTTCACACATAAACATATACAATTCCAAAAGCTTTCTTCTGAATGTGGGAGATTTGAAATAACAAAATCTCAACTTTGAAATTTTTTGACGATTACAATATTTTATCTCTGTTCTCGAATACAAGAAAGAAAAATCCAGGTTTTCCAACAATTCATTTTTCTGAAAAATACCTACATATTTCAGATGAATAAAGAGAGATTTTAACTGGTATCGCAATAATTCCGCAGATTATTTCAAAAAGTTAAATTTTAACTGTGTTAATGGATTTGCCTTAAGAAATATTCTTAAATGAACTATTTTACAAATGTTAGACTTGTAAGCAAATCTTGCGACAAACAAAAGTTGAATATTTAGTTCAATATACGTTCAAAATTAATCGTCTATGGTAACCTGTTAACTTTAGCTTGTAGTCCGCTAAATTTTAATCTAATATTATATGTTAATAAGGTTCCACATTAAGGCATTCTTAATTTATATATTGTATGAAGCATAGATAATTTGTGCCAAACTTAAATTGAATACTTACTACAAATTGTGTTAAATTAAATCGTAGAATAGAATTTGAACTGACTCCATGCTGAAAGCTTTCAATTTCAGATTATCATAGATTTGTTACCAAATTTATTAGCCGTGCGTATGGGCTAAGTGCATATTAAGTATGGTTGTCATATCTGTATGTTAATAATGTAGGCAAGAAGTTTGAATTATGTCTGATTTACTTAACAGTGATAAAAGTTTTCACAATTAAATTATGGAATTTTATAATTAAGAAATATACCCTAAATATTTCATCACTGGCTTTAAGATGAAAAGTGGAATTAAACAAATCTAATTGTTCCGACATATATTACAAACAAAAGGCATCGCAAAATATCTAATCATTTAGATTTTATCATCAAAATTGAAAGTAGCAAATCAGTTCTTTTCTTATTCCCTCAAATAATTCTCCAGCTAAATTATAGTTTCATTTTAACATGTACTTCAACGGAAGTACTTAGAAAAAAATATATGCCATTGGGTAGTAAAAATAAAATTTTATACAAGACCTTCATTTTCAAAAATGGTTGAAATATCAGTGTGATAATACAATCATTTTTTTTTTTTTTTTACTTTACCTATAGTTTTAATTTATTTCTAACTATAAATTTGTTTAATAATTTTCACACTGAAATCATCAAATTAAAAAAATAATAGGCACTGAATCGAGATCACTGAAAACTTAGAAATTTTAATTAATAATATTAATAAATAATTAATAATAATTATTTAGTATTATTTTTAAATTAATATTATTAATTTTAAATAATATTAATTTTTTATCAAGCTGATTAACAGAAAATTATTAGGCTTTTAATTATTAGCATTAATGGTACTAACTCGCAATGGTCATTTATAGAATTACCACTATTATTTCTTAACGTCATTTTAAAAACTCAAGCAGGTAAAATGCATCAAAATTCTCCATTGTAATAGATATGCGTGGGAAAAAATAAATATCATTACTAAAAATACATAATTTAATTATCCACGTGTTATTTTTATAGCTATTATCATTTGTTTTTATTAAATATCTCCAGTTAACGATCAATCTTATTATTCCTTGTAATTAATGCTTTAACAATAAATCATTACCTAACTACCTCATTAAAGTTATACGATACGAAACAAATTAATTACATTGAGATTATTTTCAGTTTTTAAAATATTACTGAAAATAAATCAGTATCACATTTCATACGATCGTGTTTTCAAACACTACATCATTTTTCGCCTCTCTTTCTTCTGTAACATGAATTTATGCATTATGGAACCAATTAGTGAACTTAATTGCACCACTCCACATAATTAATGAATGAAGCTCAATAATTATTCAAAGTTCTGAATGATAGCTGTTGACTTGGATTTTAATAAGTATGGATTTAAAACAAAAGAGTTCTATATTTTTTTACATATATTTTATAAACTTTTGTTAAAGATCTTATAAAAAAGTGTTAAATTTAAAATGCTTTGGTATTTACTAAAAAAGAAACTATCAACAATTAAGCCAAGAATTTGAAAAGCAAGCAAAAAAAATCAACATTTAATGAGTGAACAAAATATTGAACTCTGGTATACGGAAATTTGCAGAAAATGATATACAAAAATGAAGATCAAGATAAATAAAGATTAATTAATTTTAATTAATTGGTTTAAATTTAAGTTTATTTCAATTTATAGATTAATTTAAATTTTAAGGTTAATTTTAATCTTCGTTTTCTTGTTTTAGTTTTAATGTTTTAAGAAAAGAAACGTGTTAGCTATATTTATTACTCTGGTCTTATAGCTTTAAAACATAAGTTTTGATATAGATTTATGAACGGAGAAAATTTCAGCATAAAATAAGTATTTAAAGGAAAATTATTTTGGAAAATTTTATAAAAGTGATTCACACCAGATGAAAATGCACTTTAATGCACTTCATTCTATATCGTTCTCAACAGTAATACCAGTGATCGAATATTTATTAACGATTTTTTTCGCATTTTTTAATACATGATAGATTTATGTTTCACAATAATAAATATGCACAATATATAGTTTTGAAAATATTATCCATAAAATGTTATGCAATTTTATCCTTTACTGGCAATTTTTTTTTCTTCAGTTAGCAAATAACTTACTTATGAATAGAGTGATTACCTAAGAGTTCAGATTTCTGCCAATAATAAAGATGAATGTGTGTGTGTTGGCATTCTTAAGAGTAGGTCGTTGACTTTAGCTAACGAATTGAAAACAAATTTACTTTTCAAGATATAAATGTGCACTTCAGAGAAAATTTATCTAAAATGTTCATTAGAATTTTAATTGATTATAAATACAACAAAATTTTGGTGTTTCTCCATTAAACTTTACAAAAATAAGTTTTGCAAAGAAACCCTTTTTATACAATTTTCACAATTAAAAAATTAAAACATACCATTTCGGTTTGTTCCTAAAATTCAGTTCAATCTCGTGACAAGAAGCAAAATATTATTAACTTATTCGTTAATTGTATTTATTTAATCGTTGCATGTATTATAGCATTATGAAATCATATCATTTGACTGCTCAAAGAGTGTTTATGTATGGAATTAATAGAACATATGTAAGGCAAATAAAAGAACTAAGTTTTAATATCTATCACAATTTGATGTATTATACAAGTAATTCAGCTCACTAAATTTTTTCTCTTGTTTATTGAAAAAACCTGGTATTTAAATATTCTAGAAAACTACCTGCCTTTATTGGTTTCCCATAATACATTTCAATATCATATGATGAATAGTGTTCTGAATAATTAGCATAATGAGGAAATCATCTGCAACAACAACAAAAAAAAAAGTTGAAAGTCTTTTAACATTTCTAATTTCAGCAAGATAAACCGGGTCTGGTGACGATTTTATCTTACCTCAAGCGTATAGCAAAAAACAATTGAGGCGTTGATGAGATCGTTAACTCACCCGGTTTATATTTTGCTGCGATTAGAAATGTTAAAAGACTTTCAGTTTGTTGTTGCTGTTCTTTACTTGTACGGTTAACAAGAGCAAGATATAAATCATTGACGATTGCAAAAAAAAGTATTTTCTAATGGAGTCAAGTACAATAAATAAGAAATAAATCAGCGAGATTTTATATTACAGACCTTCAAAACTGTAAAGCGTTATTGGAAATGAAAGATCATCACTGAACAAACAACGAAACAAAAACTGTAGTTTCCCAGAGAAAATTAGCATTGTTGATCACTATCATTATTCATAAGGTGATGAATCAATAATAAAAATAAAAACTAAGTCATTCTTTATCTTACCTCTTTCGCCCCGGTTTCCCTTACTACTTGCAGAAGAAAATAAGAGTGTAGCATTTTCATACAGATTAAAATATCTTCAAATTAAATGATACGGTGAATTATATCATTTAATCCATACCATCGTGATATTATAAGAGTCGACGCCATTTATGCGATCATATAATATATATCAAGAAAAACATATGCATTTCTTAAGTAAGAAAAATAGGACATCATTTCTCAGCATAGAGTAAAATAAATTCAGATAAGTTGATATGGCGAATTGGATTTGCTATATAGCAGTGAAATCGAACTAATCGGCTTCTTTCATGTTGTCACATGATATATTTTGACCATACATTTTTCAGAAAATACTTGTTTGATATACAAGAAAGAGAAAAAAGGAGAGGAGAAAATTGGAGAAGAAAAAAAAAAGTTGCGGCAATTTAGCACAAGGTAAAATAAGATAAAATATGATAGTATAATGATTGTTTTTTCCATATAACTGCGAGATCACATGAATTAACTTTATTCATGCTGTTATGTGAAATATATCAAGTATGATTTTTCGATACAAGGATCCAATATACTTCTAGTATAAGAAATAAACTGTATGGTTCCTTTCAGCATAAAGTATATATCATCAGATTTAACAGTATGGAATGTTAGTTTAGCCAAGTGATTTTCAAATCACGATAATCCATATCACTTTTTTTCTGTATTAATGAAGAAACTTTCTTTAAATTATTTTCAAAGATAAAAAAGCCGTTTCTAATAAGATAATCTATAAAATATAAGTCTATGAAAAAAATCTTAATGCTTCTATGAATGAGCTGTGTGAAAGGATTTTAATTATGTGGTAGAAGAAACTCATTACCATAGATCTTCATTTCATTTCTTCTTTCTTTCTAGTCATTGATAACTATTATACAATAAAAAACTTCTTCCCCTAGTATCTGGGAAAGTATCGGTTTCCTGTAATTAGTTCTCTTTGATCTTATTCAAGATTTGATTCATTCGTCTCAATATTCCTAGATAGAGTAATTATATATAGGATTTTAATCCCTTCCTGAGATCTCTTTGAATCTGTTCTATTATATTCTTGATAGCTTCATTTTCAGATATCAAATCTTGACTTTTTTTATCGTTGTATATTCCTTTAAAATTAGTATATTTATCAAGTTATATTAAAAGAATGAATCATTATAGTAATTAGTTTTCCACTAATTTTCCTTTAATGCTTGTTATTTTAATAATTTCTAGAGAAAATTGTTAGTATGAAGAACTTAGCATTTGATTTTAAAATTGATCCTGGAAAAATAAAACCGTTTGAATTTAAATTTAATTAATCTCTACTTATGAGAATATGAGTTGATTTAAAAACATAATTATCAATCTCTAATTCTGATATTTTTAATTTAATTTTTCAAATTTAAGGGAATTTTAAGTTGATATGAATTTATTACCTCTAGTAATATATTTTATAGCAAGAAATCATTATCTCAAATATTCTGGGAAAAAGTAATAATTTTAACAAGCCTATTTCACATTTCATAAATTAATATATATATATGAATATATAATTTATAAATGAAATTTAATTCTGGATAGATAAATGGGATAAGATAGGAAATAAGATAATAATTTTACTGATTTGAGGAAATAAATCCTTTTGGTCCTTTTATAAAATCCTTCATTTGTTCCGAATTGCATCAAAATCATGGTACAAAAATAAGACTGCCATAATAAAAATAGCATCACTTTACAATTCATCCATTTTTATTACTATTATTAATGTTATTTTTTCATCAAGTTTCCATTGAGAAATTCACCTCAATAAAAGGTTGCTGAATTTATTTCAATAATTCATGCAAATATCTTCTAACATGCAATATTAAATAAATAAAGCCTTACAGTCTACAAATTATCAAAATGGAACACAAAAATAACAATACAACATCAATAAAAATAATACTACGACAAAACTGAATAAAAATAACACTACAATAAAACTAAATTGATTGAATGATATTTGAAATCGTTCTGTCCGGATGATATGCTAAATGGGAATAATATTGATCATTATATCAGATTTTAAAAATTTAATATAATTATAACTTAAATTCATAAAGCGGATATCATTTCTTCATTTCAGAGTTTCATAAGCCTACTTTCACACTTTCAACAATCAGTGATGTGAAAAATTCATTGTTTACAATTTTGAAATAGCTTCACCAAGTTAGTCAAAATGTTTGTATATTGTATGTAATTAGAAAGTCAGTTTGTAATTAAAGAATGTGAAAATGATCTAATATATATATTATAAAGTGATAAATTTTTAATTGATAGACATTTATACAAGAACATTTGTTTTAAAGTTTACAATTTCGAGATAACTACAATTTTGTTTAGTTTTTAAGTTTACAATTTTGAGGTAGCTTCAGTTTTGTTTACAATTTTGAGATAGCTTCAGTTTTGTTTACAATTTTGAGATAGCTTCACCAATTTAGTCAAAATGCTTGTATATTGTATGTAATTAGAAACTTAGTTTGTAATTAAAGAATGTGAAAATTATCTAATATATATTATAAAGAGATAAATTTTTAATTGATAGGCATTTATACAAGAACATTTGTTTTAAAGTAAAAACAGGATCTATGGTGAGATTATTGCAATGCAAGATGTCAAATAATGAAATAGGAAAAATGTATTATTTTGTAAGTAAATATAATGGAATTTCATCTACTGAAGTCTGCAATAGCTGAGTATTCAATAACAAGATTAGCGTTGTTACTGCATTTTCATTCATTTCATTCTCTAAATTCTGCTGTAAGTTTTCATGTAAGTGTAGTAGTATTTTATTTTAAAAAAAAATTCAGATTATAGAATTGAATAAAAAATTGTAGAAAGCATAGATTTAAATAAAGAGTAAAAACTGAGTGTTTTCCAAAAGAATAGGTGCATAGGTCAATAATTCAACAATTACATTATTTGAATTTATTCTAATTATCCCTAAATTATGCATTTCAAATGAATTGATTATTAAGTCAAGTATCCTTTAATATACTGGAATAAATATAAAACACATGGTTATCGTAATATTTTATAGAAAAATCAAAAAACGTTTAAATCTAGATTAAAAAATATATTGGCATTTTCAGCTTGTCTATTGATCAAATTTCTTCTATTAAAACTTTGGCCAAGAAATATCATAGATCGGGTATTCATTAAAAGTTAGTTCTGTCATCTCAACTGACGATTATATCTGGGGGAGTTTTTTTATTAACACAAAAAGGGAAAAAAAATTTAATATTTATAATGAATATCATATACTATAAATTTTAATTATAGGAAGTGATATAGTATTCAATATTAGCATTTAATAGTTAAATTTTAATATTAATAGTGGAGTCTTCTTGCCTATGTCTTGTGACATCCACATGAGTCTTATTATTTACAAAATATTTCTGCAACAATTCTACGGTATCGATGAAAGTTTTCAAATTTTGCTTCTAACCAATAGCAAATAATTTATCAACACAGATACAAGAGATAATTTATTAATGATTTGTTTTAGTATCTTGGGGAACCACATATTTTACGAGCTGATCATACTCGAGGAATTAATATAATTTCTCACCATGAAAGAAGGATTTTAATTAAATTCCTCGTACCACAGAATGTATACTAAGCAACAATTTCGCTAATGTCTGAATTATTTCTATAACGATGGTTTGATAACTTTGCCTATAGAATTTCGAATTCTGAATCCCCATATTTTCTCCCGAAATGCTGAAACAGTACATTTGAGTCAGTTGGGATTTCTTTCGCAGCGGTATACTATTCACGACTAATTGTATGAAAAGAAACTTCGTTTATTGTTTATAGGAAAATTAGTCTCGCAATTCATCACGAGTTGAAAATAAGAAATATTCCAAACGCTACTTTAATCATTACCAGATAATTAATTCCTGCCCGTGTATGTGTGGATTGTACCCAGAGTGACGAAATATATTGAAAAGCAACTATATGACATCACTTTCATGAATGAAAAATTATGAGCATTCAGTACAAGAGGAATGGAACATTATCATATCCCAAAATTTACAGTTATCCCCTATAAGATAGTAAATTATTCCTAATTTATAAAAAAAAATGATGGTTTGGTCACGTTATATTTTGTTCATAATTTTCAGCGATGAAAATAACGAAAAACTTTTGAAATATTAGTCTCCTTCTGAAGGAAAATTAAAAATATAATGGTTTTACATACTTTAGATATAAGATATATACTAAATGAAAAACTAAAACTGACTATTGTTACAGCCTACCAAATATAAACTTTTATAAAAACCGGTTATAAAAATATAAACTTTTGAATAAAATTAGTTACATTATCTATGATATGAAATATTTTACTATCATCTTAATAACATTATTTATAAAGTCTAATTTTCTTCACCCTATTAACTTTTTTTAAGTATAAGAAAAACCTTCTATAAGGTATTACTGTTTTATAAATCATAATCATGTGTCATCAAAACTCTTTAAATCGATTATAAGAATAATTGTGTTAAATTATTGCATGGCATTGCTCATTTTGAGTTTTTAACTATAGCGAAACATTTTTTTAAATAAAGGAGGTGTTATATTAATTGCGAGAATATGTATTTTCTTCTTACCTCGGGGGTTGCTTTCCCTAATTTACATTTGAACGAAAAAGTAATCATTAGTTTTAGAAATAAAACTTTTCCAAAACACAAGTTCTGAATTACATTAGTAGTAGTATTATTAGCATTATTACATTACCTATCGATGATGTTTAGTTAGTAAATTATTTTAAAACACATCTTAAATATTTATTATTTGTTCTCAAAAGAAATACATCACATCTACATGTCTTACCATTATTTTAAACTGAAAAATTTGCAATGTTACCAAATTCCTTTTTCTGTTAGCTAACCTGTTCTCATCTGACAGGGAAAAAAATTTGCTTTTCTTTAATACCTCAGTAGATCGTGTAATGCGCATTGGGGTACAAGATTAAAAGTTACTTAACTATATTTATTCATTCCTTGATTAAAAGAATTTAACAATATAATGAAAAATTAGCAATGCCCAAAGAAGAAGACATCAAAGGAGTTTAATATATCTACATTCGATACATTCAACATTTTACATTTAAAATAAAATACTCCTCAAACAACCAAAAAATGTTTTACCTAAGATGTTAATTAAAGAATCACAAAATTTTTAAACCAAACTTACTGTAATTTAGAGACTTTTCCCTTAACTATATTACTTTCTTCTGAAAATTAGTAGTTGTTTAATGATTACTCAGAAAGCATATAGCCATAATAAAAGGCTCCTCTTCTATCAAAGTAAATAAAGAGGGTAGATATGCTTCATAAAAAATGTGTCTTCAACAGGAATGGACCATTTGCTGAGCAAATATTCTCAACTTGAAGAAGTAATGAGTCTACAGTCTGTAGTTACAGAAAAGTAATGTGGAATGTTTGGAATAAAAAACGAAGAAAATACTATCATCGTTCAGTTTCTTTAACTTGGTCTTGGTTTCTTAATCTATATTGGTCCTTTATGTGTACAGCGGTAAGTTCAAGCCACATGCTTCAAGAAAACGAAGCGCGATAATTAATATTTTATTTCTATTAAGATAGAAAAGATGAGAGATATTTTAAATTATTTTCTTCTTGAAAGATATTAAAAATGTAGTTGATATATTGAGGTTTATTGATATATTGAGGTGAGAATAATATCATTTTATGCAAATTTGTTGAAACAAACACAGATATTCTTAATAGAAATTTGTAGTTAACAAACAAATGACTGCAAATCTAAATTTTCGATCGAAGATGTTTATCTCAAATGTAAGTAATGATACATTGGGATGAGTGTTGGCCACTCAATTAAAAAACCCCTTTGACAGCTGATACTTTAGGGTTAGTAAAAATTTAGTGTTACACGATAGTGCAACGTGTTAACGCAAAATTAGAATAAAATAAAAAAAGAATATTTTTTTTCTTTTAGTTGTTATATTATTATTGAATCTTAAAGTACAGGGTTATGTATTGAATAACACATAAAGTAAATAGTCCCCGCCTCTTTGCTGACACATTCGCATTCTTTTGTCGAAATTTTCCATGACCTTTGTGCATAAATATAGATGAAATGCGTTGATGCATCGTTGAATTTCCTCCTTCAATGCATATATGCTTGAGGGCATGTCGGCATAGATTTCAAATAACCCCATAAAAAGAAATCTAGTGGAGTTAAATCACATGATCAAGGGTGTCCATTTTCAAATTTTCGAACTGCGGCCGTCAGACCTTCATTATTTTTGAAATATCGTTCAGCAATGAAAACACATGGTTCTGTCATGAAACACTCCACTTTTACTAACCCTAAACTATCAGCTGTCAAATGGATTTCTGAATAGAGTTGACAATGCTTTACTACACAAAAGATAGCAAATTCAAATCTTGCGTCAATTTTGGAGACCCTTTATAATCTGCCGTTTACTAATTCTATAAATTGAAAGCATTTTAATTTCTTGGAGAAGCATACAGGAAACGTTTGATGACAGATTTAAAGAAATATTTGGCGTCTTACCAACAAGATATTTCTAGTCTTTTGACGTAATCCAATAATTACTAAATATAGATCTTTGATTTGAATCCAAACATTTACTGAATTTATAGTATAATCTGTACTTTAAACGCTTTTTGACCGAAAAATTCGAACAAAAATTTGACGCGTAGTCACAGTTGTAATTTTGAGCATTTATGAATTATTACATTATAATAATGCAAAAGTACAAATCGACAAAAAGACGACACCTTTACATATTACATTTATTTTAGATTCTAAACTTGTGTGAGAAGTATTATCGATTTGATTCTTTGTATTTTGAAATGATCGAAATAGCTTGTAATCGAATAGCCAATCATACAAACTTTCTTCCAAATTAAACAGAAATCTACACAATTGGTTATAAGTCCATATGCTAAATTTCATCTTTCTAGATCAAAGCGTTTTTTGTTATGTTCATGGGCAAACAACCAAACCTAATGCCAAAAATTTGTTTCAGGGAGGTTTTCGAGTTTAGGGAGGTCAAATCCGTGGAGATTCATCAAAATCTAGAGTTCGAATTTTTTGATAATTACAATACTTCTTCTACTAAAGCAAAAAAGGAAGAATCTCTATAATTTTGCGCTTTGTAGAAAATGCAACATAAATTGAAGTTACCAGATATAGTAGAATATATAAATTGATATATTCTACTATATCTGGTAACTACTATATCTGGACCTCGATTTTTTTTTCATGAATTTTAATGAATTAAAAATTGTCAAGAGTTTTAGCGTCTTGCCGCGATAAATACTGTAAACTTTATCTCTGAAAATTAATTATTCATCAAAATCACCTCACATATAAATTGTAGTAATCCTTTCAAGCACAAATAAACAGAAATATAGCATAGTTTGCTGTCTAAAAATATAAACTCCCACTTTGTTAAGTCTCCTTATTATCTTTATAGAGGAAATAAATATATCATGACATAAATAACGCGAAAGAATGCTAAGATGGTTAATTCTGATATGTATCATGACAAGCAATATTTCGCTTGTCCTATCCAACCATGCATCTCATATATTCATCATATTTTACTCTCACACAGCAGATGGATTTCTGTCGGATGCATAAGTTCTAGTAACGGACTAAAACATGTCTTTAAGGATCAACAGATGTTTGTAGATATCAGGAAACTTCATGTTATGTAATGGTTACAGTTACAATTACGTAGACAGTGAAAATGTATTAAATATTTATACAGTTATTATTTTAATATTTATACAGTAAGTTGCGTAAGACTATTTATGTATTATATTTTCAATGGAAGAATTCTGAAAGCTTTCTTCTGTGTTAATATTTAAGCACAATCTCTTTGTTACTTTTGTCGTTTGTCTATCTCAACTGTCTCCTGTTGTTATTTAAAAAATTGCGAATACTCTTTTATTTAACTTGATTTGTTTCATTTTTAGGCATAGAATTTTTTATCGATTTTGAAGCTTCCTAATGCTTTATTACGCTTGTGTGCCATTGGTGACAATACATTATTATTTTATTTTTTACAGAACTCATCAGTTTATTGATTAATTTAGTTAAATATAATTCCATTCATAGTAACATGAGAAACTGGATTTTTAAAAAATTCCAAAAATTTTAAAGACATATAACGAGGGAAAATAAATTAAAGAACAAAAAGTAGAAATCAAAAGAATTAAAATAAAAACACTTTTTAGTATATATATATATAT
>JAPMOR010069976.1:54478-69403 GCA_026543865.1 Argiope aurantia | reverse complement strand
TTTATAACGGGACGTTAATATAATAAAACTAACCTTTATGTGGTTACATTTCTATGAATATAAAATTAAAATAAGGGTAAAAAAAAGTAAACTTTAAAATGTAATGAAATAAAAAATTTTATTTACAAAAAATCCTCTCCTTCATGCAACAAATATGCGAAATTCATGACTTAAACATTTATGATAAGTTAAAGCGAAATTTATAAAGATTAAATACTTAAAAGCTTAGTAAATTAAATTAATTCCTCTTGAAACTTTTACCTTGTCAATTACTTTAAGATTTAATCTAAAATCAATGAAAACCTTATAAAATATAAAAGTACAACACCAACAAAAATTTTAATAATTAAATTAAATTATTAAACACGTATATTTCGGAAAATGTGTTTTATTCCTTTCCTCGAGACATATAAAGCTAAAAACTTTTTTAGACTCTAATGAGCCGAAATGCCTTAGGCTTAATCAGGAACTAATTAAATCTTGTTTGCCCAAAATGCCCTTGAGACAGGGAGTGCGATAATAGACCATTGACAACGGATTTCCTACGGGATAAAGACGCGAGAAGGAACTCAATACATTTCATCCAGAAATAATCTCCTGAGATTGCTTTGATGTATTCATTCTTTTCATATTTATTGCTGTATTTTAAATAGCAGTGAAATACATTCGTGTCTTCATACAATGGATATTTTAATGAAAAGCTGAAAATCTATAAGATTTAATTTGATAACTAGTTCTAATAGTTTACGGAATAAAAGAATTTTAATATGGTTTATCCTGTAAAATTCAATGAGATAATCATTTCTGAAAGGTTAGTAAGTGTTTTTGAATTAATAAAAGTTAAATGTTCATCCTTTTATCAAGCTTCAAATCATCAATTTTAAATATTTATCTGATTTTAAGTAGTATATTAGGCATAATCATTACAAAATAAATACGTTATTATTTAATATGCATAGCAAATATTTAATCCAAACCTACAAACAAAGTGTGAATTTTCCGACTGGAAAGAGACTATTGGATTAGACCATAAAATAGTGCCAATCAAGCAGTCTTCGACTGGTACGGTGTGAAAATTTTGGGACAAGATTCTTGACTTACTTCTCATCATACGAACGCCCAAAATAATAAAAGGGTGTCCCAAAAAATAAGCAAGATTTGAATTTGCGACCTATCGTGCAATAAATATTTTTCTTATAAGTGAGCCTAGAAATTTAAAAAGAAGAAATTAATAATGGATAAAATTGATATATATATATATATATAAATTTTTATCATTGTAGTTTTTCGTTCAAATTTCTAATCTTTGTAAGATATAGACTTAGATTGCAGAATGGTCAGTCTATAAAATTAGTACAAGACAGTATATATTAAAGAGCAGTTTGGAAGAAAAAAATCAATCTGCGAATTAAAATCTTTTATTTGCATCAGTATAGTTATAACATCTTCTTCATTCTGAAATTTTAAAACAATGAGCAACATTTTATAATCAGTGACAAGAAGAAATGTCTCCGTTTTCTATGATACATCAAAATTAAGATTTTTGGCCTTCCTTTAAAATAAAGACAGATGAGATAGATTCTGATTATAATTTAGATTTATATATTTAATTTCTCCTTAAATGAAAGGTAGTGAAAATTTAAAATATCATCTTTAGATAAAGAAGAAAGAAATAGAAATCTGATCTCTCTCTCTTAATATTATTAATAATATCATTGAAAAATAGGATGTATTGAGCTTTCTGATACCCAGCAACGTTAAATATTTTCGTCTTCTCACAATTACTATAAATCTAACTATCTCTAATACAGTGATGCAAAAGTGCATATATATGTCTTTCATACCATTTATATTTAAATTCTGAATAAGAATTAGTTAAAATTTTTATATTCTCAGGCTCAACATGCTTCTAAGGAATGATCAGTTATTAAAGTTACTTTTCAAACGCTGGATTTAGTAAAATGAATATATTTTAATGAAACTCAAATTACTCTATGTTTCCACCAGGTGCTCTTTATACACTACTTATCTACAATCTACAAGTATGTGAAGATTGTGACATATTAATCAAAAAAAAAGTCTACTGTTACAAAATGCGTTACACAGTATAAAAATTGATCAAAACGATTTAATAACATTAATACAGAAGTTAAATTACCGTTAGATTTAGAGTAAACATGATATTAAATCATTTGAATGCAAATTATAAATAATATTTTATGGGAAAATATTACTAAGACATCCGTAATCTGAAATATTATCTCTCCTAAAGATTTGCATGAATTCTACCCTGGTTTGATTTCAGAATATTTTCCCATCTCGCATCTCCATAAACCATCTTTTAATAGACTTTCTGTCAGCAGTTTCGCATAAAATTTTGCAATGACAGTTCTCATAGATTTGGAAGTAGATGGCAGCAATCGACAGAAATTGCGTTGCTAGGGAAATGTAATATCCCTCCCGAAAATACTTAAGTAATATTTCTACCTAAATATGTCTCGAAAATTTCGAATTCATTTTGAAGAATATTTCATGCATCTTTCCTACTACAAAAATTTGGAATTTAAATGCAAAATGATGGAAGCAATGTTTTTTCCCTTCAATTCTGCTTTTCACATGAAATATTGTAATCAGAAAGAAATAACAAATAATCTGAGAAAAATAATTTACTTAACGGTGTGATCATTCGTCTTACAAATGTTATTATCATATTATCAGCCATTTATTAGGTATGAATGATCTTTTATATCATATGGATATATTTCTCCATTAAAATCGAATGGCAGATTTTAACACCTTTTGAGTTACTTTCTTAAAACGTCGAGAAGTGAGAATTATTCTTTATTTACCACATTACTTTACCATCAAATTTTCGACCTTATTTTTGCATCTCTAAGGTGTTCTCTAAGGTTTTCTAAAGGATATTCTCTAAGGTGTTATTACCCCCCTCACACATAAAACTGTGAACTTGCTTAGAAAAGACGAACAATAATTATGAAATATCCATCTTTGGCGAGAATCTTGCATGTTTACTGAATAAATTGATAATGATTTTTTTACAATAATCATTGACATATTATTGATACTCAAATACACGAAAATCAAAATAGTATTGGGGACACCTTTTTAACGATCGATTGAAACCAAAAAATTTGATATAAAAAAAACTACAATTGTAGTCACTAGATGACATGTTAAATTTCATTTATTTAAATTATCATGTTTCTAATTATTACATTTACACGCATACAGAAGTATCGACAGTCAACTGTTTAATAGGTTTAGTTCAAAACTTGATACGTATCTCCATTTTAAAACCTGTACGCCAAGTTTTATTTATCTAGATCTTTACATTTTGTAGTTATCGTATTCACTCGGACATCCGGACAGATAGACTTCCTCTGAATGAATTTCGATCAAAATTTGATAACAAAAACTTACAAATGTAATGTAAAATTTATATATCCAATTTTCATACTTCTAGCTTAAAATATTTTTTAGTTAATTAATCATGAACAAAGACAGAGAGGTGCACACAGTACCAAAAATGTATTTTTCGAACTTTGAGAGATATGAAATGCGCCGATCTATGAAAATCTCGATTTTGAATCTTCCTGTATGAGAAAGTAAAATGGAGGCAGCATAATAATAGAGTACAAAGAAAGTATAAAGAACATGCAACAGTATAAAGTACAGTACAAAGAATGTATACAGAACATGCAACAGTATAAAGTACAGCCCAAAAAAGTATAAAGGACAGGCAACTGTACAAATTACAGTATAAAAACCCGGCTACTTGACAATGTCAGGTAACATGAATAAATGACCAAGTGACGTTCATTTGGATTGTTATCATCCAAACGAAAAAAAATCAAGTTATTTCATTTGATACTAAATGTTCCGTTACAGAGTTATAACATATGTATACATTGCATTGTCTGATTCTGTGTCAACCATCACGTTCTTCTTCTTTTCATAAGATAAGAGAAAGATTCCGCAATTGATTTTAAAATTTATCACGTGAATTAGTTAACAAGATTAAATATATGTTTACTGCTATTGTAAAATTTGATGGCGAGAGAATATTACATACGTATATTTACACAAATTCCTAAGAACATTTCGCATTTATATAATTGAAATTACTTTTATTCTATCAAAAGTCATATATACAATTCTCTTTTTGTAAAATACTGGAGTCTAAGGTCAGTAAATAAGATAATGAATTGCGTTCGTGACTTTATAATGACATTTTAAATAACTCTCTCAAATTCTGAGAGATTAAATAATAAATTCAGGCGATATGCTGCTTTTTCTCATAATCCTTCTTCTAAATCTCTTTAAAAGAACAAATATTCAAATTTCCCGAAAGGGATGGTTCGTTACATGCCGGAAATGTGATAGGATTTTCCTTGAGATGCGTAAATTGTTTTTAGGTTATTTACATATTTTCTCGATCTACGATTTGTTGCAATTTATTATGCTCATCAATGGATCAAATATATTTACTGCAATGCTCTCAGAAAATGTTATTTCTGTTTTTGAAATGGATGTAACTTAATATGAATTTATAAATCAAAAGAAATGAATCGGTTTCCTATTTGAAAAATTTGTGATTAAGGAATAAAATGTTTATTTATTATGGGCTGACAGAAATATATTATTAACAATTTGATTATTAAAGATCATTTTTGGAAACGGAAATATATTAGCTGCAATTGTAAATATTATGAAATTTCATTTTTAAAAGAATGAGAGCATAGATTTTATTATTATTATTTGTTAAGCAGCAAATTTGAAAAGAATCGTCCTGATACCAAAGTTATTAATTTAAATATTTATAAAGCTTAATTATTGATTTTAGAAAACAATTTAGCATTTTACCAATGAATATTACTTTTTTATCCTATTGTCAAAATTATATATTTGCATTTCGAATTCATTTTCAACAAATTTTTACATCCCATTAAAAAAGGAATCAATAACCTTTTCATATTCAATCTAACGAAATATTTTGACTTTCATTTTTTTTTATAATTTACGAATTACAAGTTAAAAAAATTATCCTTACCAAGTCATGATGTCGTTTTTATCATTCACTCTTCACTAACTGTATTATATGACGGAAAAATAAATATATTGATTTACATTTAAGCACTAAAGTTTACCAATTCCAAATCACATGGCGATGTATTGGAATTAAAAAAATAAGAATTTGGACATATTTATTTGAATCTCGCATTATAGTCCCCATTAATGAATTTTCAAAATGACTTTTGAAAATGACAACTTGATTTCCTAATATATGTTCTTTGCCTTTACTCTTAGAATTTAGAAATATAATTACAATTCTAATTATCACTGGGAAATCTATTCAAATAATCTAGGAATGCTTTTGAGCGACGTTTCGACAGAAATTGAGTTCAAAATCGTTTATCTTACATTTCAGAGATAAGAACATCATGAGCAGAAGATAAACTTATCTCTTGAGTTGCGAAGCGGCATTGTTACAATATTGAATATCGTTATTACATTTTGAATTATTAGATTTATCTTCAACGAAAATTATTCGGTTTAGACTATGCTTTGTTTTTTTTATTGTCTTTAGAATTATGAATTAAAATACTTCTCAATCACGGGATTATTGCGAAAGTTGTTTAAAAATGAGATTTATCAAGAAATTTCTTAATCTAAAACTTTGAATTTAATGCCATGTATTAACTTAAATTAGCAAGAAATATTATTTATCGTGTTTCAGAGAAAAAATTAATGAAAAATAAATTTGAGAATGGATTTAATTATTAAATTATATTCCATCATCTGATAATTTTCAACACCAACATGAATTAAAATGGGCGATTAAAAGACATGAATCAAATTGATGTTTACATCTGCAAATTTTATCTGTAAAATGGAATAAAAAAATAATTTTTTGTTTTTGTTTTTGAATTTTGTCTCTTATGGCTGAAAAAAAACCTGAATACAATTAAATTATATTTCCATTTGTAATAACTTTCATGGTGACTTTCTACATATTCTTTTCATTACCAACTTCATAGATAGTATTCTTCTTATTATTTTCAAATATAAAGGGACCTCAAAATAATTTTCCCTGCTTGCAAGCATCTGCAACTAAAATTAATGAATTGAACCAAATGACAAATTAATAGAATAAAATTAATTAATCGAATGATACAAAATTTCAGAAGCAGGCCGTGCAAGAAAGTCAGATGAATTCTGAAAAGAATAAATTGGCACTAAAGGTCACCATTAGGAGAAACTTTGTCTCTGCTGTCACCTGTCTATATGGGAATTTTCCCAATATAAGTAAATTATTCGAATTTCATGCGCATATGTATCAGCAATGTCATTCATTCCTTTTAGAAAGTAGAGAATTAACATAATGATTGGTTATTGATTCGAATTTTATATGTTTACTACCTGATCTAACTATCTCTGTGTTGCAAAGCTTAATTTATTTATTAACCTTTATCCTAACTGTCTTTGTACTTTATTAGAAAATACTTTTTCCAACAGAAAGTAACTAAAGTGAAATGTGTAGAATTGTTTACAGAATTTAGAAGGTTTCTTCACTTGTGTAATGATCTAATACCTACTGTGGTAAAGAAAGCTATTATTAAAAGATTTTGTAGAAAACTCTGTCGATTACAGATGAGAGTTGATAGATGATGAAAAAAAAGTATGCAAAACATTTATATAACGTAAAAAATGTTATATAACATGGCCTTAAAGATTTTCCAGAGCAATCTATTTTTAAGATGTATTTTAAAAGTCAAAAACACTCGTGTTATTTATGATTCTTACACCATTTTATTCATTGTGCTCAATAAGGCATAAAATATTATTTTTGATTTCCTGTCATATCAACTAAAATTTAAACGTTTATTTAGAATAGAATTTCAGTTACTTCTGATGTAGAAATTTATTTACATGTATAAAAAAATTTCAAAAATTTGTATGTAGTATCCTTTAATACAGTGTTGTAAAATGTTTAAATAATTTAAAAAATAATTATAAGTAGTTCTATGTCATCAAAATTAATATTACTGAGAAAATAGCTATTATGAATTTACAGATTGAAAAATAATTTTGTACAGCTATATTTACGAAAATTATATTTAAAGATGTGAAAAATTCGCTGAATAATTAGTTAAAAGTTTATTTTAAATATGCACTCACTGCACATTCTCCTCCCTCAAAGTATATTTGTGCCAAATTTGATAGATCTTGGCATAACGGCGTATCATGAAAATTGCTAATACTCATCCATACACTATCAGCTTTATTATTAGAAATTAAGAAAGCTCAGTTCAGAGTTAGAGATTAAGCAAGTGGTATTTTTCTGTTCAAAAATTCCGAATACTAAAGATTTTTTTATTTAATTAACCATAATGTTGGAGGACAGCACAATAGCTAATGACTTACACCACTGTCGATAAGTAGAAGTGAATTATTTTCCTCAAAAGAAAACTAAAAATAGAAATGCAAATGGTAAATAAAATGAAAAAGAAAAGTTAAAAATAAATATTATACGGGCAGATAAAAAATACCCTGTTATTTTAAAATGCATTTTTTGAAAGAAAACATTATTTTTATTTCTGCATTTATTTATTTAGTTGGTAGGACTTAAATTTATATTTAGAATTTCAATGTAAATAAACCTTATAAATATTGTATTTTCCAATAAAAATAAGGAAATATTTTTTATAAAATTTACAACTTCGAATCAAAAAATTGAAATCTCTGAAAATTTCCGCTTTTGTGCTATACTCATTTAGAAACTTACTTAAATAGCACAGGAAATAGCATTGTGTTAATGTGACGAAAATGATCCAGTCTTAAATGGTGCATAAAGAACTTAATCAGAGCCAAGTTTGCATTGCATTAATGCTACAATGGATTAGTTCGTAATTATTACAATTGTGCGAATAAACAAGGCAGAAGTTTTAGCTTGGAATAGTTTAAAGGAGAAGGTTCTCGTTTTAAGCTAATATATTGTGATTCCACTTTAAGAATCGTAATTAATTTGGGAAGCCTTTTAAGAATTAGTGTTCTGGAATTAGAAACTCAATTTAAATCATTGGTAAATTTCTATGCAAGGTTTGAGTTTTAGCTATTTTTGTATCTCATACAACAAAAATGAATATTTAATATTCCTGCCAGAAAATAAATGTTATAATATCTTGAAATCTTCACTACTAATCATGTAAAAAGATGTGTATTAAAAACTAAAAGTCATGCAAAGTTCGATAGTTAAAATTTATTTTGGTTATAAAAAATGAAAATTATTCCTATTTCTTATTCTTTTGCACTTTTGTGTACAACCTAAATTTCGTTCTCACGGTTTTCATTTTTAATATCCCCACCATTGCAAATGTAGACTTTGATGAGTAGACAAACTCACTGTGATTTCCAAGCCATTGATTTCATTCATTTTATATAAATATAATAAAGATTTTAATATGTTGAGACTAATATGTCTTTTGCTAAATGAAGATAATTTTTAAGAGTAAATTGAAAATTTTATCATTCATTGAAATTTTTATAATATTTTCTTCAATGTTCATTTTTTTTAATTTGAAGGAACTTTAGTTTTACTTTTCAATCATATTTTAAGGGGATATTCATTCAATATGAATGTCTTTTCCAGCTATGCATAATTGAGCAAAGATGTATGAATAAATTTTCGAATGAATGACTAATTAATTTCATGGAAAGGTAATTTTCATTTAAATAATTGATCTGTGAAAACTCATTGAGATATTCTCGTGGAATTTTTACCATTATTAAAGTTATTGAGTGCAGACATCGCATCAAATTATTGTTTTTATTTAAAGAATGTCTGCACTTATTTTAAACCCTTTTACTGCCTTAATTAATGGATTGGCAGTCTATGTATTACATACTAAACGTTAATTTTTTATTGAATCCGAAAGAGTTGCATTAATATCGTTATGGGATATTTAAAATAAGGTAATTATTAATTGGTGGATGCATTTTGTGTGAATATTATTTTAACAAAATCTTATTTTAAGGCTATAGTCTTCCTGTTCGCATTCTCTCGTGATATTATTGTAATTAAAAACAACAAGACGTCGAGATTATATTTCCCACATTAGGCGTTTTCAAGTTAAGAAATAAAATACGCCTCGAATTGCATCCGCCGACTTGTTTAAGATCTATTTATTTATAATTATAGTCCTTAATAAATGGAACAAATTAGACTAAATAATTTCAGTGCGAAAGTTTTACACCAAAATTATTACATGAAAGTTGGGAAAAAATATCTCTAAGGAGATCTATACGTCACCCGGGATATGAATATGATACCACAAACATGCAATAATGTAGAAAGAATTTTAACATACAGTAGTTTAATTACTTGAATTGTATACATAAAAGTTTCAGCCATATCATTAAATGGTAGAAAATATGTCGCATAAGTATATACGAGAGGGATAATTCGAAGATGTTCCAAATCCGATAAAATAAATTCTATATTCTATATATTCTAAAATAAATTTTATATATGATCTTCTCAAACTAAAAATAATTCACGTTTTTTGTTTAATAATACAAAGGAGTCTATAAGCAGAGAATTCCAAATAATGGTCAATGCCAATAAATACTGCAAATGTATGTTCGTTAAAATATTCGCGAGAACAAATATTTTCTTTTCGAATGTAGAAATATAATATTACAAATCTCTAATGTTATTTTTCTTCGTAGTTAGTCTCATAATAAAAAAAGAGAAATTTGCTGATTTTTTCTAATGAATGCTCGAAGGAACATCAGATCAATTGGCGGCATGACGATAAATTTGATGGCTCTGGCGACAGAAATAAGGACTAAAAATACAAGGGTTCTGACAATACTTCCAATAAGATCCCTCAAGATATATCCATCTGAATGGCAATTTTAAAAAAATGTATCTTTTGGTTATAATCCAATAGGGAAAATTTCGTTGCATGTAAAATAATTTTCGTAAATCCATGACGAAGCAGAGATTTTTTATTTTAAACTATTTTAAAAATATAAATATATATTTGCTTGCGATTTTAAATGCATAAATACTTTTAATTTGTAAAGATAAATGTAACTTTAAAAAATGCCATGTTCAAGTCTTAGTTTGTTATTGGCTTTATGACTTATGATAAAAAAAGTTATGCATTATTAGCAAATATTTAATAAATCTAATAAATTATAATATTTGAATATTTTTACAGTATAATTAAGTTTCTCAGTCAAAAGTATGCTTTAATGATTAAATTTATATTGAATTTCTAACATCATTCTAACTTTGAGATGTTAATTAACCTTCTGTTCATTTTAATTAGAAATGAAATGCATTTAAAGAAGGAGATGAAGAATTATAATATTTTTAAAATGTTGTCAAAGCTATTAATTCTTAATTTTGTGTTTTGAATTTAGTATTAAGAAATATCCTTAATAAATGCTATTTATTTAGTTAGTCTATGTCTTAAAAATATTACTTTGAAAAGGAATATTTTAATATTTTTATCATCATATACATATCATTTTTTAAATTCATTTTGTTATTAAACTAAAAATGAATTTAAAATTATTTTAATAGGAATAATATAATTAATAAATCGTTTTCAATCAAATTACTGGATTAGAAAGTATTTCATGTTTAATAATAATTATATTAAAACTAAGCCCGATTAGGAAATTAATAAATACTGCACACGATAAGCAGTTAATGTTGTACAATAAAAAGAATCAATATCCATAAAAAATTAATGATATTGGAATATTATAAACTGACAAAATATTAGATATTATCATCTCTTTCCATTTTTTTCTGTTTTAAGTTATTTATAAGTACTTCGCCAAATTAATAAACATATACTTTGGTAGCCAAAACTGTGGACAATTGAAAAATTTTATATTTTATAACTTTGCATGCTTATAGAAAATGTTATGTTTCACAAAATGGAAATTCTTGCATATCATTTTAAAGAACATTTAATGCTGATTTCAATACAAAAAGCAAAATTTAAATATTTACAATTCCAAAAAGTTTAGTGGCAATAATTATCGAGATACATTAGATACTGATGCAATGAGTTTTCAGTACTTATTAGGGTAGCCTTTATTTTTTTTATTACAGCTTCACATCGATGTTTCATTGAGCTTTCTTCGTTATTACATGATGCCAGGAAGCAATTATAGCTTCAATTATTTTTCTTTTATTTGATAAACGCCTCATTCTCATAAGAGTTTTCAAACGGTGCCATAAGTTCTCAATCGGATTGAGGTCAGGACTGTTTCCTGGCCATGATAACAATTTAATGCTCTTTTTACTAAACCACTCTTTATATATTTTTGGTGTGTGTGAAAGAGTTGAATCCTGCTGAAAAATAAATAATGTGTTGTTGTGAAAGAGATCACTAATGCATACGTTTTGATGGAATGCATACGTGTTGACTCTAGAATAGTGCCAATATATTTTCTTGCATTTAGAGTCCCGACGATAACATGAAGGTGACTGATACCGTCTGCTGACATGCATGACCAAATCATAACACTAAAAGATTTCTTCACAGTTGCTTAAATGCTGTCAGGATGTAGATTTTTCACCTATTTAACGTCTTACATATTTTCGTTCACTGCTACAAAATAACAATATCTTTGTTTCATCCCTCCATATAACTTGTGACCACAGAATTGTCCAATTAATAAGTTCCTTTGTCCACTGTATTCTTTTTTATGTTGATATAAATTGAGATAAGGCTTTTTTTTCATGGAATTCTATCTCTTAGTCCAACGTCTGATAATTTTCTCCTAATTGTTCTTGAACTGACAGAAACACCAGAATCATTCAGTTCGCTTTTGATGGCTGTTGATGACTTTCTTCTATCTTGGAGACACAATCTTTTTTATTATTCTGTCATCAATAGATGTGGTGCACCTTTCTCTGCCTTTTCCTGGTTTCATTTATTAAATTTATCTCCTGATATCGTAAACAAAACTTTTGGATTCCAGATGAGCCACCCATCTGTCTTGCAATTTCAGCATAGGAAAGGTCACATTCTTGTAACACAATAATCTTAGAGTGTCTAATCTTTTATTTGATCTCATTGCTACTTGTCTAAATATTAGAAATATTTACAAAAATTGCTACTAAATATTAAAAAGTTTAACAAAATTTCTTACTTGTAATTTGATTATATAAAAACAGTCTTCCTTCTGCAGAACAAAGTACAGTAATAACTAGTTTAAACTTTAAACGTAATGTCAGCTTCTGTTGGTAGTTTTTAACAACTGATTTCTTCCCAGTTGTGTGTATATGTGTGGTTTACTGGCGCAAGAGCCATATTTGGCTATACTGCACAGATTGCTTCCCAAAGCAAGAACAGTGATTAGTCAGGAAAGTTATAAATTTTAATCCACTTTATCGTTGTGTTTGTTTTTCAGATTAAAGTAAGGATAACTTTTTTTGTATTGCAAATATTTGAATTTTTCTTATTGTATTGAAATCAGCATTAAATTATTTTTAAACGATATATCAGAGTTTGCATTTTGTGAAACGTAACATTTTCTATTAGCAAACAAAGTTAGAAAACCTAAAGAATTTCAAAAGTGTCCACAATTATGGCCACCACTGTATATACTAACGACTTCAATTTTAAACAAATCATTCAACTATCCACTTACTCAAGAATATATAATAATTCGTATACTGCATTCCAAAGGTATTCACACATGTCATCCGTTTATAATTTAACTATACATCCTTTGAAGGAAAAATAAAACAATCCTCGAAGAAATTTAATATAAAAATAATAAAAGTAATTTACTTTTTAAATGTAATTGCAACATTTTCGGAAAATAAAATTTATTATATTTATATCTAACCTATTCATTTTTTTTAATAATTTATTTTCTTCTTATTTCATCCTCGAAGACATAACATTTGTGCAAACTCAGTTTCGTAGCCTTTAATTCTCAGAAAATGACAGAATATAAGATGATTTATTATATTACCTGGTGCAATCGAAAATGATTGTTACATAATCTATCTCTTCCTTATAAATATTTATTCTAATAATCATATTTGTCACACTTTTCTTCCAATATTATTATATTACTCAATATATCACCATAATAGATTTAGTAAAGTTATTACCCATTGCTTTTAGATTGATTGAACTTCATCTTTAATATAGATACCTATGCATTATGTGTCATTCCATTCGGAAAATAAGCATTGAAAAAAGTAAATCGTAGAAATATTTCTCTTACCTACGTTTGTCACAATATTTATTGTCTTGGCATGGATTTTATTCTTCCGATATTTATAAACTAGTAGAAAGAATCAGTGGATGATATTTTCTAAGGAAAGCGTAAGTTTTATATTTATAAATTATTTGTAAATAATTTTTATATTTTATGATAATTATACCTTCTACTTTAAGTTGAAATTTTACGTTTCAGTTGTCTATAATTTTTCTAATAAATTATTCTAGGTTAAATAAATGATTATCCGAATATGTAGAGTATTCGAAGTAAACACTTTAACTACAGCCTTAAACCGCCCATTTCAATAGTAATCTGATCAAGCAGTTTCGGGCGGTTAGGCGAAATTTAAAGGATAAGGTAGTTATGTTCTCTGAAAAATTCTTGGTCTCCTGGAAAGAGATACAATGGTTTGTATCTGATTGCCTCAAATTACTCTGTCGAAGAGACTCAATGAAGGAAAAGAGAACAGTAGAACAAAATGAATTAGTATCAACAAAGTAAAAAGATTCTAAATGCAATAAAAGAAGACAACATTTTTCAATACATTCCAATACAATTACCATAAGATTCCCTCTATTTTTTTATGTATAAGATATTGATAAAAATTTATAATGATGCTTTCAAGTGCATTAATTCTAGTAAAAAAGATAGCTTAATAGATAACTCTCATGGATGCAAAGTTAGTGACCCCTGACTTTGGAGATAAATATGGCGACCATTTGACAATTTGAGTAAGGAATTTAATGACACTGGCGAAAAAATCTAAGATTTCGGAGAGTGTTGGAATTTGGACGAAATATGGGTTAAGAGCGAAATTACTGTATATTTCTAGAAGCTTGTTCGGACGTCATGGAATCTAAAAAGCTAAGCGATAAAATAGAAAGTCAATCTTGTAGAATCAGTTAGATGAGGTGAGCTCAAGAGAGTAATTGAGCGAGTTCTTTCAGAGAACTTTGCGCTCTTATAATTGCTTATTAACAATTTTCTCCTTATGTGTTGAATGTTTCTTGGAAGTGCTGTTTTCTGTACTCTTAGCGTTTATCCTGTAACTAGGAATTCGTTCTTTCGCGTAGAATAAGGCGTCTTTATTCAATAATGAGTTATAGAAATTTTCATGTACAATCCATAAATGAAATGTGGTGATTTTTTTGTAACAATATTAAATTTTCTAATTTCTTTTACTACAAGCATTTAAAAAAAATAAGAAGAAGAATCAGTTTTCATCAATTAAACTTTTCCGACTTCAGTGATTTATGCATTTTCCTGAAATATGCTGACAGTTAATAACAGTTAACCGCATTTATATTCCTTAAGGGTAGCTCAAACTTACAGGAAGAAGATATTTCTGCAATGAAACATCGCAAGCACAAATGGGCATTACAAACGCAAATGGTGACAGCTACTTGGGATTATGTGTTTTTTTAATCAAGAAAAAGAAAATGTATTCAACAAAAAATTTACGATAAAGATTAAATCTAATGTAATGTATGTAATTAAAGTATCATAATACATGATTATATGAATGATAATAGTTAAAACAATAACTAAATACAAATTATAACAGCTTTTGGAACATTTTTCATAAAGAATCAAGTGATAATAAGGGGATGGTTAAAATTTGATTCAAATATATCCAAG
>JAPMOR010069976.1:11932-50412 GCA_026543865.1 Argiope aurantia | reverse complement strand
ATATATATATATATATATATATATATATATATATATATATGTCAACAGACTATTGAGTATTTGGCGTATTGAAAAAAAATATTTCTTAGCGCAAACCCACCACGATTAATCAACTCTAAAAAGTAGCATAAGAAGATTGAAAACAGACTTAAAATCCAGGAAAAGGGCTATCGGATCTGACATTTAAAAAAAGTTTTTACATTTTAAATAATAATTAATATCTTCTATATATAAAGTGAACGTTAAGTTATATCCTATATTCAAACAATCTAAACAATTCCTCTGTATTCGCTGAAGCATTTTTTTTCTGTATTCAATCATTTATTTCTTGAAAGCAACTCTTTTTTTTTCTTTATTAGAAGAAGTTATTTTTTCAGCTAACATGATTGAGACACCTATGTACATTCGAACTTAATTCTTCTCTGATTCCAAGCTTTATTTGATCTTCTATTGAGGTTTTCTTAGTTAATCGTAATATTTAAAATAATTGCCCATATAAAGGTACATCTTTCTTTACTTTTTATTTCATTCCATCAAACCTCTTATTACTTCGTCATAAATAAACTGTCTAATTTTTAGTTTTCATTTGCTCATTAGATTGATGTGTGTGTTTTTTAATACATACCATAGATATTTTAGAATGGACATTAATTATTAAAGTAGAACGTGGTTGCATGATTAGTCGGCACCGATGACAACATCACTATCTTCAAATTTTCATTCTATATCTCAATGATAATATTTTTTGCCAACCAATGTTGAGTGTACTAGATTCATTCATAAAAATGAACTTTGTAAGAATCGGGCATTAAAAACGCAAATCTCTAATTCTGAAGATTATATTAATTTTCGCTAAGAAAATATATATTTCTTCGGTTATTAGATATATTCTAATGGAATATCTCTTACTTATTATTATTACTATCAATACATTAACTATCTGCAGGCTCTATCTAGCATTCTTATAAATTATCCGTCAAACCTTCTTATATTCTTTTATTTTATCTTTTTTACTTTTCGTATACGAAACATGGATAAAGTATTCCAAACAGCAAAAAAATTCTAACTCGAGATTTTTTCAAATTTCTTCTTGCTTCCTCCTCCAGATTTTCCTGAGTCAGAAAAACACATATTTGGCATTATGCCTATCTGTTTGCAACACAGCAACCCAAAAATATTTTAAGCTAGACAGATGAAATTTCATGATTGGGCTTTAGCCCAACTTTGTGGATTTGTTTCAATTTCAATCACCGACACCCATTCAGAAAAAGTCTGCCTGTCCAGCTGTCCGAGTACAAGTGAACACGATAACTGTGAAACTAAAAATTATGTACATAGCATATATCGTTTAAACTGTTAATTTCTAGATTCTCATCAAAATAGCCAATTTAATGGATCAAATCCTAAAGGAGTTGAGCTTCTGTAAATCGGTATCTAATCTTGGGACTATATCTGTATTTCCGTGACAAATTCTGGCTTCAACTATCATGTAAAAAAGGTGCCCAAATTATATATTATTGCTAGAAATACTTTATTTTGGGTGATGATTACTGGAAGTAATTGAGTCTAACTAGAGCGATTAAATATAATGAATATTAATATTCACTCGAATGTTCTTTTATTAAAAAAAATCGTAACAACTTTGTTTGAAAGGCCTTTTTGGTGCTTTGAGATTTTCCTATTCTGCAAAGTATATTAAACAAGAAATATGGTTGATAGGATTTCATTAAAGAAATTTATTCAAATATATTCCATTGTAAACGAAGCACAGAGCACACTTTAACTTTTTTGTCACAAGATAGCTAAACATGTATTTCTAGAGCAAACTATTTGAAAATATTTTAAATAGTAGAAGTCTTTATGTATGGGCTGAATTCGCCATGAATTTTAGGTGCAATCGATTTTAAATTTTTTATATAAGCATTTATTATTATGTATAAAAAAGCAACAGTATTTTATTGCATGTTTTTTATGATTTTATGCTACCAAAAATGAATACTAGTATTGAAACATCATTTCGAAAAGAAATTGTTTTTAGGAAAGTTTTTGCCGTACGTACATAAAAGAAATGTTGAAAGGTGCTAAATTCCGCTTATTTAGAATTGTGAAATGCTATATATTGATGCGATATATTTGCACTTTATCGTCTAAAAAAGCAACTTTTATGTTTTTTGTTTTTTATTTATATATGAAATAAATCTTATATACATTTGAGAAAATTATTGAATACAATGAGATATTGTAGAGACATGTCTGGATTTATTCAATAAGAAATAATGTTGTAGATTTTTTATAATATTTTAAAAATGCTATTATGTAATCAATTTTTTGCAAATTACAATTTACTACATTTTTCCGCCCGTTATTTGTTTCCAAACCAAACTTTGCCATTAGTTGTAAGTGCTTTAGATTAATTAACATTATTAAATTATTACATGAACTCATATTAATTTCCTCTTGATTTCTTCCAAAGAAAATGAAAACTACTTTTAACCCTATTTCTCAAAATTACGGACCTTTAGCTCGTCTTTATATTTGGGCCACGTTAGGATCTGCTGTATTTTGACTGATCAATATTTCCTGTGTTGACACAAGGTCAATAAAGACCACATGAAGAAGGGCTTAGGAGGCCAGAAAATGGCAAAGAATTCTATTTTTAACTTTCGCAAACTGCAGTTGAAACCTTCGAGCTAAAAGACAACAAATTCTTAAGCTCGGAGGCAATTCTAAACTTTAATGCAGTATAATTTGTATATTCTAGAGATTAAATCAAGACACTTTTAGTTAACAGCTTGAAGTCAATTTTTGTACATTCAAGAATTAGCATTGTAATGAAATGAAAGTTAAATGGACTTTTTAATAAAAAGTTAGAAAACGAAAATTTTATAGTCGAATATGTTTTTCTAATATGGTCATTATTGAAATTTTCCGGTAAATAAATATATTAGAAAGAATTTGGATCGTCCATGTTATTTTAATCATAATACAAAGAAATATTGATATTTTTATTGGTTCTGAGAATTTTTTAAACTGGTTTTGACTATATTTGTTAGTGTTGCTTTCAAATATAAAGTTTTCTTCATCATCTTTATTTTTTTCTTTTTTTTAGATTTAGTGTAGTTAAGTCATAAAATATTTAAAATATTAAATTGTTATCATGTTATATCTCGAAAACAGGAATTACATAAATAAGAAAAAAGTAACATCTGATTTTATGCAGAAAATCTTGTGATGATCGAAAGAAGAATATTGCACCATAATCTGGACAGAAAAAATTAATTTTCCTAAACACCATTGAGTAATTTGAGTTGACTAAGAAATTATCAGCGAAGGCATAGCACAAAACATTTTTCTTTATACCCACGAAATAGCAGAATAAACATTGAGACAGGCTAAGAAAATAGTGACCTACAATATAAAACATGTTTACTGAAAAACGCATTATCATTTAACGCATTATGTTTACTTAATTAAGTGAGACAGAACTAGCTTGCCTTTTCTTGATAAAAAGCTAATCAAAAATTAAATTCAATAAAATAGTTAATGCTCAAAAATAAGGGAGATTTTTATCAAAATGCCTTTTCTTTACATATAATAAATAGAAAATATGAAGCGCAAATTATTTATTGTCAAATTAGGCGGACTAATTGGGATTTTCATTTCGTGGATACTTTGAATGAGGCAAAAAAAGAGTGGTTTTCATTCCTTCTTGTTGTTAAGATCCTTTTTAGTAACCACAAGACTGAATACTAATTTGCTTATTAACATGTATATGTTCCCTGTTTAACATCTTCAAAATCTTTAATTGTTGCAATATGAGAATAAATACTTATTATTTGCAAAGTCATTCTAATAGTTTCCCAGAAAAGTTTGGAAAGACTAATAAGGAATAAGATGTTTTTTATCTTAATATATAGATAATAGGGCTCTATTGCGAGGATGAATGGCGTATTCGTATGATGGTATATTGTTGTAAAAATCTTCAAAAAGGTCGAATAAGCAAATTTCTCTGAATTCCAGATTTCATTTATAGAAACTTTAGTAATGGTACAATATAACATTTATTTCATGTTTTCATTTTTCATTTCTTATTTCTAATGTTTACTTAAGCTATATGAGGTATGTAGCCATTTTGTAGTATTTTTTTAATTAATTAAAATGTTTTACAAACTTTAATAAGGAGTATGTTTCATTCATAATGCTTTTTACCTTACTAGCATGTTTGCATATACTAACATACATTTTTCCTTATTATATCATATTAAAAAGACATATTGAATAAAAACTGTCTTCATATCTGTCTCTCTACTGGCACCAAAATGCGTTTCCTCTGTGTTAATTAAGCTATATGAAGCGCTTAAATATTAAATACTATCATTTTTTGCCTAAGAGAATTTCAAAAAATAGTTTGAAGAACACCTACTAATAACACAGAAGCGATAAACTTCATCGTTTAGAGATGGTATTAAAATCGGTCTCATGCAATTAATTCTTTCGAAAGTTTCTGAGAAAAATAGTTCGAAAGTTACTGAGCCAAAGTATAAAAATTCCATGTTTTCCTATTAATTAAAATTTAATTACCTTTTGTGCTTTAAATTTCCTCTTGTTTTGAAATTCACGAGTGTCAAATTTTATTAAGATTGAGGAACACACTGTAAATTTCTATAGAGATTGCGCAAATATACAAATAAATACCCACACCTACAAGCATCCATTCATATCAAAAGGTCAAATCTTTGAACTAGAGATTCTAAATGTATAATAAAAACTAAAAACTAGCAAAAATGTATTTCTAATGAATATTTATATGACATACTATTCTTTGATTGAACTTTCCCTATACGAAGCATATATAATCAGAGATTTTTGATATAGTTAATTAGTAAAGTTTAATCATTAAACTTGATCTAATTTTTTCCAACACCCACTCTACCTGCAATTTTCATTAAAGTAGGCAGGGCAGATTGAAGATAATTAATTCGTTCATTAAATAAGATTTCATTTTGATTTCGTTGAAATATTGATTTAAGCACGTGTAATCAACTTAATTATTATTTATTATTATGATTTTCCAAATTAGAATGAGTCTGGAGATTTTTAAAAATGACCTAGAATTATATTCTTCCCATCTATTTATTATTCAAATTTTCTGGAGTAAATAAACATTATTAATACATAATTATCAGATAACGGAAAATCACTTTTTTCAATAGCAGGGTCTATAAATGATGGAATTCGAAGGAATTTTACTTCAAAGGCTCTTCTTTTGAATGTTCTGTCTGCAAAAGAAGTAATTCCGGTAAAGATATTTCAATAAATGCTTTGCTAATACGAAAAAACTAAATTATATTTTTGTAGATATATTTCTATAAAATATTATTTTTAATAATTAATTGCATTCATTAGATAATTACTATATTCTATAAAATTATGGGGAAAAATCACTATATTATTTGGCAACCTCGATAAATAAACATTTAGGTTATTTTTGTTTAAGACATTTTTAGAAGTTTTAGAAATCAGATCTATATTCTTTTTATTTGCCATGTTGTTCAAGGTAATTGGAGAAAATAGATTATTCATATTTTTTTCATATCTAATATGCAAACATTTCGGCTTTTATTTGTAAATAACAATTAAAATTATAAATAAAAAGGAATTAAAAATATATATTTCTAACTTCAATATATTTATTTTACAGCAAACTTAAAATCAAATTTGATCAAATATGGTGTTATTATACAAGTTTACAATATATGATCTTTTTTTTTTTGTAAAGATAATTTGTGAGAAATTAAAGAAAAACTAAAGATTCGATTAAGTTAAAAAAAATCTTTAAAAAGAAAAATATTTCTCCAGATAGCAAAGTATAAATTAAAATGTTCATTTTTTATATGTGCTTTAAATATATAGAAAAACAAATGTATTATTTTACATCTCTAAAACTAAGAAAATAAAGGTTTAAAGTTAAATATTTTGCACATAAGTTATGGCAAAAATAAATTGCTTCTTTTGTATTAATTTAATGGTTTCATAAATAACTTTTTTTATCTATTTATGCTAAGGAAGCATTACAAGTATAATAACCGTAAAAGAAAAATGTGTTTGGAAATGGGTATTTTTTTTTCTTTGTTCCCATTTATCACAACAAAGCAAATGAGAATGTTCACTTATTTTAAGCATGATTAATTTTTATGGGGAATTTTTTTATTGACAATTTTATTTTTAATTTTTCTTCTTTCACCGTAAAAATAGAAACAATAAAAAATGATATAAAACAATAAGTTAAGAATTTTGCAAAATCGATTCTTTTTCTGAACATTATTTTCGTTCGTGAAGTTGTCATGAAAGAATTAATTTTATACTTCAAAGCAAGCTTCATATTATGCCATTACGTCTAAATAGATTGCTCAAGTATGACATTAATTCGTGTAAAGTGGTGAATTCATCAATTAAAATTTAATTTTGAAAAATAACATTCGATATTCCAGCTTTTAAAGAATTGCATTAAATAAACAAATTTTGAGAAATTAAATTTTAAAATAATATTTTTTTATCTAATTTTCAAATTTGTAGAGGCTTATTCTACCATGGAAAGCTGATTCGGTGGGTTCTTTCCACAACTGACAGCTGAAATCGTCACTAAAAGAAAAAGTACACCTAATCATCTATAGAACTGAAATTTTTTGGAAGGATATAATATTTAAATTGTTATAATAATAAAAGAAAAAGGAACAATCTTCTAATTCCAAATATCTTTGAACCATCATTTTTTTGATTATGAAATAAAAGAATTGAATTATTAGTTAAATTCAAATAAAGTATTTATGACGAATGCATTTTTTGAAATAAGGAATGTAAATTACACAAGATGAAACGTTTAGACTTCAATTATAAGTTTTGATTACTGAATTTTTATAAAAAAATTTATATTTAAAAATTATTTTTCATAAATAATGTTTTACCATTTTTTTTTTGTTTGATTCATCATTTGACAACATGTAAATAAATATTAAATTATTATAAATTAAAATTCTTTTGAGATATTTGTATATAAAGACTAATTCGAAGAAAATTAGGGAAAAAATCATATATTACAAGAAACTAATATAAAATTTATTAAGTATTAATGGAAAGGTATTATGGAGCTCAAATAAAATTACTACTTTTCTAACAATCCATATAATAAATGAAACCTGAAAATTAAATTTTATCAAACAATCCCTTTAACTTCCATTTATAATCATTTGGGAAATGTTACTACAGTTTATATGAACACCTTGTAATTTAAATCAAGAAATTCTAATCGAAAATATTGATTGGAACGGATTTTTATAAGCAAATTATATTTTTGTTGCAATATTAAAAGGTGTTTTTTTTTTATATAACGATGCATAAGTATCAATCATGAAAATGAATTTAAATTCAACATTAAATCTGAAAATTAAAGTAAAATTTAACATATACAGAATTTTTACACATCAAAACTAATCATTATAAATCATATATAATGTTGAAAGCTTAATTATTTTTTAAATTTTATTCATATATTTGCAATACTTTCTTATTCTATGTAAAAAAAATGTCGTGGATTTTTTTCTCTATATTTTATTTCGAAATTGTTATATATTTACATCCTATAAGAAAAAATTTTAAAAGAAGGACACAATTATGTTTCATGTTATTCCCTCACTTTGCAATAATTTATTGTTCAATGTAAAAAATAAAGATCATATAATCCAACTGCAGGGTATATATTCGAATCATAGCTCTATATACTATTTCAAAACCATTTGATATATACTTCCATTTAGAAAAATGTTATAAAGGTTAGAAAGAAAAATATGTTTTATATTACTTCCTCTCTTTGCAATAATTTGTTATTCAATGTAAAAAAAGATCATAAATTCTCTATATGTAAATTATCTCATCTAATCAGGGCCCTATATCATATTTCTATTCCGTTAGAAAAACTGAGATTTTCCAACAATTTCATATATAATGCGAAATTTATGAAGTACTAAAATTTTGCACAAAATGCATGGTTGACTGAAGTACTAACATTAAGCATATATCTCATGAATAAAGCTGCATCATAATAACATTATTCAAGACGCACATAGCATTATTCATAGCTTAACGCATGAATAATGTTACTACTACATTATTTATGGGGCACTGACAATTTTCTCTCCGTCATTTGAGACTAAATATAATTGAAACAAAAATCTCATAATTTCATTATTTGAAACCAATAAAAAGCCGCCTTCATGAAGTTTTATCTGTTGATTGACCTACATTCCTCAAGGAGATTTATCATATAGCATCACCTAGCCTTCCTTAGCAATATTCGAAGGTCCATAGCTTTATAATAACGATATCAAAGATTTATAACTTAAAACAGTCATTAAAGGGGAGGAGAGATATATTTTAAATATTAGAGTTTCGAGAATATTTTAATAAATGTGGCTAATAGGATCAAGGAATTGTTTAAATTTCTAAATTTTTTTCATCAACACGTTTCCTGATTCGAATGTATTTGTGAATGGAGAATATTGTTAAAAGATAGCAAATGAAAAACACTTTAAACAATAATGTTTAATATATGCATGCCTCCTTGACATCTACCCCAACAACATTGTTACAATACTATGTCTTCAGGATATTGAACGATACTCAGAAGTTGGTTTTTGTATAATATCCAACTTCGTGGAGATATTACACAATATCTTATACTAATAATGTCACTGAATGTTTAGAAATTACTCTAAATATATCATGATTAGAATGGATATCCTACACAATTACAGACACAACGAAATAACTTTAAAAAATAACGTTAATAATCATGAGTTAAAAAATTATCAATCAAATAGTAATTATGGTATACTAAACAGATTTTAATACTAACAGATTAATTATTTAAATTTTTAAATAATTCCTCAGTCCTATTAGCCACATTTATTAAAAATTCTAACATTTAAAAAAATCCCCCCTTTAATGACTGTTTTAAGTTATAAATCTTTGATATCATTATTATAGAGATATGAGCTTCGAATATTGCTAATGAAGCGTAGGTTATGCTATATTTTTTCCTTGTAATCTACAGAAATCTATTAAAGGTTAAAATACCTCATATCTTTTCCATACATCTTTTCCATCCATACATCTTTCCAGTAACATTTCATATCTTTTCCATCATATCTGTTCCAGAATATCAGTCTAATATACATAATTAATGTCAAACAAAAAAAGACGCCAAATAATATGATTTCATCACATTTATATCAATTGTTTCCACTTTCCTATAGTTTAGTCTTTTATTTCAATTTCAAAATGTATAAAATATTTCCGAATATAATTTGGAATGCATCATGAAACCACATTTATGTTCTGCAGCAATTCAATCCATTATAGATGTTCCCACATACAAATATTCTAACTAAACACAAATTATTCTAGAATATTAATCTTTTTATAATGCATATAATTAATATCAAATAAAAAAGGCACTAAATAATATGATTTCATAAAATGTTACACATTTTTTTTTTTACTTACCTATAGTTTATTTTTTTATTTCAGTTTCAAAATGTATAAAATATTTCTAAAAAAAATTCGGAATTCATAATAAAACTATCATAAAAAATTTTGTAGTCTCATTTATGTTTTTCAGCAATTCAATCAGTTTTAGGTGTAAATTACTCGCATACAAATATTCTAACTAAACACAAATCATTCTACAGAGCAAAATATCCTCAATAGAACGCGTGCGATAAATATTCTGTCTCAAAGGAAAATTCTGTGTTGGCCTTTTCAGAGCTCTAATGAATCATTCATGAAGTTTTAACAATTGGGTCTTAGTTCGCGGGCAGCTCAATTCCAGAGGGGAAAAAAAGATAGAGGATTTTCTATCGACATTTGGAAATGTATTCAATTTAGTTATCCGATGACTTTCTTTTTTATAGCTCATAGAAAACAATCTTAAAGTTTTCAGGCAACCTATTGCGATCTTCAAAAAATGCTTCTAAAGTTGGAAACACTTAAGGAAAAATTGGTTAGTGTCCCAAAAGCGAAACTAATTTAACTCCGGAACTATTCCGGAAATTTCAGGTTTCGTCTTAAAGTGCCGCAACACTGAGTTCAATAAGAAATTTTCGGCTTAAGTGGCGCAACACTGAGTTCAAAAATAGGAGGATTTTTCTCTATCCATAGTCACAATTCGTGATTATTCTGTCTCAATTTTTTTTCGTTCAGTTATATTGTTTTATAATAATGTTTCAGCATTTTTAGGGATATGTCTTTAAGCTGAAATGTTCTAAATGTTTTATTTTAATTTTATTTCTGTTTTGTACTATTGGAATTTTCATTTAACGTATCTTTAAGAAAATTTTGAAGAATTTAGAATTTGTTTTATTTAGTTTCAAAATTGACAAATGAATCATTTGTTTTCACATGTATTAACTTATAATAGTGTACAAAGTAAGTTTAAATAATAGAATCAATTTATTGATGAAAATTAAATAAACTATGTTTATGTGAGATTATATACTCAATGTTATTTCAGAATTTTTTTTAATAAACAGATAAAAATTTTGATTTTTTTATCTATCAATTGAATATATTTAAATAAATATTAAATATTTTTTCTGTAAAATGTATTTTTTTCTAACACAAGCTGATACATTGAACTCAAATTTGTAAACGTCATAAAAAGATATTATATTTAGAAGAAATTTCAATGTGATTATAATAATCATTTAATTATTTTCCTCAAAAATTACTAAAATTGATAGATGATATATACATTAAAAATCAGAGTTCTTTCTTGAATACCTTACGAATATTATCATAAATATAAATAAATGAAAGCATTTCAAATTTACTTTTATTTTAAATATTTTCTAATTTTCATTTAAAATTTATAATTTATTGTTATAAATATTATATAATATAGAAATTTTTCTCCCAAAGTTATCACCATGGGATCGTCGATATAAAGAAACTTAAATTTTTAAAAATTAATTGATTATCCAGTAATTTTGAGTTCTGGAAAAAATCAAATTAGTGTATTTTCAAGCAGGAAACACGAATCTATAAAATTTTAAAGATCTGGAAATCAGGAAGTAAATGAAAAATCGAATACAAATTACATTTTCAATAACAGGAAAAAATGCTTGTGAATTAAAAGTATTTATAAACAACCATGGTTTTTTCTAATTTATTCATTTCCGCATGGAAATATTAAATTAATCAAACAAGAACAAATTTGATTAAAAGTACTATTAAATATTTTTGAACATAAAATTCTATCTTTTAACAATATAATCTACTATTCGAAATATGTCACAAACATTAGCATTTATATTTATTAAGCTGACCAACCAACTAAAAATGGCTACTATTGCGACCCATTCGAACGACTGGGGAAAAAATGGTATAATCGGAACCCCACGATAGCATTAATCCATTGTCGGGAGCAAGTGGTTGAATCCTTAAGAGCATCAACGACCATGGAACCACGAAAGACAACTCCACCCCGCCCTACAACATTGGAATAAATTTGAATGACCGGAAATGCATTCGCTGCAGAACTATGGTTATATCTTAAGAGCCATCACCAGTCAGGATGTAATCAATCCCGTGAATGGTAGTGAGTACCTGACCCCATATCTTTTCTATACCCACAAGTATAGAGAACCTCCCATCATGCCGAATGCTTCTCGTCACCATTTTTGTGGTACCCCTGGGGGGATCAATGCCCATGGTACAACCCCTCCTTTAGGAGACATGTCCCATCATCGGTTTGCGGTAGCCGAAACCCAAATCATTTCTGTATCCACCATTAGAGAACAAACCATCATTCCGGAAGATATTCATCTTCATGTTTGATGTGTCCTCGATGGATGTTTCCTTTATGGTGCTAAAACTAATGAATTTTAAAACGATTTCAACTCGATACACACCATCCCACAAAATATTCAGTTAATGCATATTTCAATACAAATTGCTACATGAAATAGTGCATCTTTTAACATATTTTATAAGGCATTTATCAATGCATGTGAATATTGGCCCTCATACCTTTATTCAAAATTTCATTGTACATTCGCAGTTTTAAGCACCATATCTTTAATGAAGCATATTGAGTAACTTCTTGAAGTCAGTTCTTTAGATTTTAAAATTTAAAATACTTTTGATATGAAAGTTTATCAATAAAGTCTGCTGAACAATCGTTTAATCTAGATTTCATACTTAATTCGAAGTTATTTAATTTTCTAAAGTGCCTTTTAAACAAGCTGGGAAAATTGTGCTAAACTTGGATTTAATGACGAAATTAAAATGGCGTTGCACAAGATATATGAAAATTTGATGAATGTAAGGTTTTAATTAGAACCGAAGAGCTTTAAAATGCGTGGAGGAGATTGCAATCTTTGTCAATTGATTTTCTGCACTTAAGCATTCATAAAAGGAATTTAATAAACAAATTATGTTTTGAAATATCAAGTCTTACTTTATTTTTTAAGGGTTCAATCTTTAAAAAATATTAAAAATGCATCACTTTATTCATAAGGCTAATGGCGGTAGCAATCCAACTTCAATACATAAAGTAGAATATAAAATGCTAAAATTAAGTCTTCTTTGTCAAAAAAGAAATATTATTATGTTGGCGATAAAGCTTATTGATTCACATTAACTTAGAATATATCAGCTTTGCTAAATTTTCTCGAATATTTCAAATTGGATTTATATATTTTGGGTTTCAATTTAACTATACTTATTAAAAATTCAGAATTTTTCGAACACTTCGAAATATTATAAGGTATTTTTTTTACCTTAGGTATTTCAATCAGTTGATTGCTTTTCAATTACGTTTTCCATTATTTATTTTACTGTAGAATAAATATTTAAATTTTCACAATCAAGTTTAGTCTTTGCAAAGTTCTATATTTCTTATTAGCAAATATATTTTTCGCTGCAACTTAACAATAAAGCCAAATAATTGTTATACTGGAATTTCGTGAGCTTGAATTTGGAAATTCAACTTATTCTTGGTATATTACATAAATTAAAATAAACAAGTAATTTTAATTTTTTATTAATATTTTCTGTTAAATATGCTACCTCAAAAAGTATTTTTCCATAAAAAAAATTTTAATGTTTAACAAAATGTAATTTATTTTTACAACAAAGTTCAAATGATTTTTTGTGTGTGCGGAAAAATCTTATTTATATTAATCACATATGAAATATAAATGAAAAATTAATAATAATTTCAAAATGTATTCTAAAAGATAAAAAAGCTTTATATAAAGTACTTTATTTACATCATTAAAGAATATTTCTTAAAGAAATAAAAGCGATAAAAAATATTAATAAATATGAAATTTTTATAATTTTCAACTATAATTTAAATAAATTTATTTATATAAATATATAAAATATTTTTATAATTTATAAAAATATTTTTATAATTTATAAAAATATTATTGCTTTATATTATATTGTTGCATTTTTAGAGAAATATGGAGTGGTTATAAATAAAGTTCCACTTTGAAATGGTCATAAAAGAGAAACTACTCAACCAAATGTTATCAAACTTGGTAATAGTTTAAAGGAAGTCATGAAAATTTCTTTTCCGGCAAAAAAAGTTCGAACCTTCCCAAGCCTCCCCCCCCCGCACACACCAGGATAGAAATGGCACTGTATACAATATTGCTAAACAAAATAAAACATAAAGACATCGGTTTAAAATGTGTTTAAACATTTCTGAAACATGTTTGCAAGTCATGTTCAATGTGTCTTATCTCAAAAAGCACAGTTTATGGTGATAATCTAAACAAATTGTCGGAAGTGAAAGATGCGATACACCGACATGTGCGTAACATTTTCCCTGATATGCTAAGACTACTATTGACAATGCAGTATTGCAATTTCATTTGGTTTCCGAAAATGATGAACGCCACATTGAACATGTTTTGTAACACGTTTTGGAAAAGATTAAACAACTTTTTAACCGATGTCTTTCTTCATGTCCTATTTTGCTTAACAATATTGCATACAAGGACATTTCTCACCTGGTGGTGAGTTTTTGAACTTTTTTTGGCGAGAAAAAATTCCTATAGCCTTTTTTTTAACTATTACCAAGTTTGATAACATTTGGTCCAGTAGTTTTTCTTTTATGACCATTTCAAAATGAAACTTTATTTATAACTCCCCTGTATATCTTTTCAAAAATGTAAATAAAAATCAAAATGAAAAATTCCAAAAATTTTAATACATCTTAATATTTTCAGTGTCATTAAAGTAAAATATATTATCCACCACAGTCGTCTAATATTATTATCACCAATTCTATTTATGAAGAAAAGTTGTATGAACTGTTCTTATGAGCATAAGCAATATTACAATAGTACTAAATAAAATTGTTCAAATAAACTACAACTTGAATATATGTTTAGTATAATAGATTAACAGTCCTTGGAAATTTGCTGTTTATCCACAAATACAAATAATATATATCTAAAAAACTTTCAGAAATTACATCTTATACCAACAAAATAATGTTGCCTTTTACATTTGTAATAAACATAAATTATTCTGATTATTAGTTATATTTGGTATGATGTGAGAACTATCCAATTGTTGATTCTGAAGCTTCTGTAAAGTTGAATTTATGATATGTCTTTGAACCAATCAGGTATCATTGGTAATAACCAATACATCCAGGTGCAATGATCTTTCATAAGAAATAACAAATTCTGAAATAAGTTCAGTAATTCTGTTTGGAGAACTCTATCGATGTTTTGTCCTTTAGAGAATGTAGAGCGAATTATTTTGGAAGTAATAGTAACCAAACGACCATTCAGTGCATATCTAAAACACCATAAGCTTTTAAGGGAATGAAAGATTGAGAAATCGGTACAGTGGTCACAGTTGGAGGAATCCATCGTGGTTTTTCCTGATAGCGAATGTACAATTAAATGGCATTTTTGAGATATCACAATTTGTATTTATCACTCTTAATAATTTTCCTTCTCTAATTTTTTTTGGCTCTACCTTAAAATTTCCATTCCAAAATGTTGGTTATAATTACACGGATGACACATGGTTTATACATGGATGGTTTATACAATTAATTGGTTTATACATGTATGATGCACTTTCTGTGATTTTTTTGGATAAAGATTCAGAAATGAGAGAGCCTGTCTAATATTTTATGAGTCACTTCTAAGAGAAGAAACTAAACTAACGCTTCATTTCTTTAATTACAACCTTGGGCTTGTATAATGATATATGCTTGTCTAAATGCATATTGCTATTTCCTGAAATTTGTTTAAAGTGTTTTAAAACACAATGTATAGATTTTTAGAAACTGTCCATGTATAAAAATAAGAATTTTAATATAAATATTTATGAGAAAACTTAAAATGAAAATTATAAAACTGATTACAAAGGAAAATATAAAAACGATTAAATTTGTGACTACTTTCGGAATGATTTTTAAAAAAACGTTCAAAAACAGTTATATTTTTGAATATATGAAAAAAAAGGATTTAAAACACATCTATAAGACCTGAATATATCAGTTAAATGACAAACATTTTTTTTATTTGAAAAAAGAGGCGTTTTTTATGTGAGGGAAGGGGGGAGGGGTCAAAAGAGTTATAAAGCAAAACTCTTCTAATTTAGAGGTTTATCAAATGATTTGCTTAAAATTTTGCAGATTGCTTAAGAAATACATTATCTAATTACTGGACTAAATAAGCTGCACTTCTATCCATTATTTAATTATTAGCGTTTGACCAATAAATAGCAAAACATTTTTTAAAAAAATTCACTTGTAAAACGCTAAAACAACCATAAATTATTTCTAAATGAACAGCTTACTTATTCTCTACTTCAGAAACTGCAGAACATATTGAGAAATTGAAATACCAAATTTTAACAAAAAATATGCATTATATTTTAATTTTTTAAGTTATAAAAATTCTATTATATTCTATATTCGAGTAAATAACATCTAAAGATGTAAAACAACATTAAAACGTATGTAAAGCAAATTTAAAAATCAGTGTAACTTCCCGAAAAAAATATATTTAGAAACAAAATTCTAACGGTATTATAAAGAAATCTGTACGAACAATAATGATATTAAATATAAAAAAACATAGTTTCGCAAGAATTCGGATTTACAACGTAGTCACCAACCTCAACTGAGATGTATATATGCACGTACAGCCTTAAATAATACATCTTCAAAATATGATTTAATCTCTGAGAAAAACTCTTGAAAGTGAAAAGACATTGAGCTTGGAATCCTAATTTTATTTCATTAATTATGTACGCCATAAAAGTATTCAATAGAAGCCACTCATTGAATTCGAAAATATCCATGTGTCAGTCGAAATGGTCAAATGAAAAATTGCTTCTGATGTTTCAGCTTTTCCATTTATTTTAAAATGAATAGCATTTGAAAGAACAGGAAGTCATGCGTGTTAAAACTTTGCCATGATTTATATCTCCAGGAATAGTTTACCAGAAAAATGTTGCTTCTGTCCATAACTGGGGTTCTGCTAAATATTACTCATAGAAATATTGCGATGACTAATTAGAAAGTTCTGTTTTGTTCAACTAATTTAAGTCAAGCATCACTGTCCGTAGAAACTGAAGGTTCATTATTTAAGACTATGCATGATTAGTTTTCTTAAAAGTAGTTGGGATGGTTCGCCTTAATTAATACTTGTCAATAACAAATGTAGAGAGGGAATTTAGTGTCTTTATACTATTGTTACATTCTACAACAGTTTTTATAACTGATGTAAAAAACAAGGTAATACTTTTTGCCATTTAACGAATGAACAAAATAATGTATAAATGTTTTTTAATTATTCTTTTACTAATGTCTCTTTAACTATATCTTAATCTAGAAAATGAAAAGCCTTAATCTTGCTAATCAGTAAATTTTGCATTTCACTGAAATAGACGATATGTTGCATTTGCTCGGAAGATAAGTTAGGGGAATATCTTACAAATAAAATATAAATTTGCAATTAATTGACGTCCTTTTTTATGGAAAGCAAAAAGTATTTATTTTTCTCTAAAAATGAATTTTATTCTTACAATGATTCAAAAGTAAAATGATGTTCAGTCTTCATTCCTTTGCATATAAATTATAATTGAGTTTAAGAAAAAAAAGTTTAATTTACCAGGAAACAAAATAATGTAATTAAATTTCACCAATAAAATGAATTAAAATATAAGTATAAAATGATGACAATTATTAATGCACGTTTTACTTAAATATTTAGATACGTTATATTTTAAATAAACAAAATAAATTCTTATATAGTGCTTTAGAGAACCTTTGAAGTTCTTGCTGTATACTTTGTGACAATTTCTATTCATTCTTTAAATGAATGAACTATCATTAATATTTAAGCATACTTTAATTGAAATGAGACTTTCTTCTATCCAAATACTAAAAAAATTTAAGCGTCCAGAAAAAGGATTTATGGAGCATTTTTATTTCCTACCCAAAAATATTTTTCTAACATCAACAAGGCGATCATTTTTAAATATGTTTACCAAAATTTAATACATAGTCTAAATATTCACGCTGATTAAAGATTTATTGGTTTAATTCTTTTATTTGCATTAAAAATATAAAAGAAAATGTGCCAAAAAGAATAACCTAAGAACTTTTTATTCATTTATGTTTGAAAAAAACATGAAATATTTTATTTTCAACTGCTTTTGTTTTGAATATAACAAATTTACTTAAGTAATTTAAAGAAATACATGATAATTAATTATTAAGATATATATTAAAACATTTTTAGGGACTATCGATTTTATCCAATGCTTTATCTAAAATATAAATCATTTTTGAATGAATTCTTCATGAACTCTTTCATTTTTGTGCTTCATTTGGAATCTTCCTATATAGCCTAGTTATTAAAGATTAAAAGAAATTACTAATGGTGAAATATTTTACTTCTTAATCCATCATAAACCATAATCCATACATGATAGAAATTTTAAGAATTACATTAAGATAAGAACTTCAAAGATTCTACTTTTTAACTCAGATACTTATCAGATAAATAACTATAAGAAATTAAAAGTTCAAACTTGGATTCATGAAAGAGTTCCTTTTGTAATCTAAATTTCGATACGATGTATGTTTATTTGAACGACTTTGTATCTGAAGAAATTTGATTTGAAAAGTTAGGTTTCGACATAGTTACTTAAAGATAAAATTCTCTGTGTTATGTTTTATAAAGTTTGAAAACTTCTCTCTCTCTCACACACAGATATTGAACTATTTAAAATGTAAATAATTAGGCATTTTCATGATTCCAAAGAGAAATTAAAATAGATGTCTTACAAATATAAAAAAATATTAAATTCTAGTTTAAAACCTTTTTCTAATAATCTATTAAAAGATTTACAATAGCAGACTTTTATAACGACTTTATATACATTCAAATTAAGGTTCCAGTCATTGAACAACATCACTAAAAAGCATATTTCACTCTAAAGGTACGCATTAATATTCTTATTCACTATTTCACAGAAATGCCAATATATCTAAAAATAACTTGTCAGAATATTGATTCTTAAAAATTCGTAACTCAATAGGAAATGAGGTTCGATGGATTATTTCCTTCTATTCGCTCTTTTATTAGAAAATTGTTCCGAGTCGACCCTCTTTTATGTAAAGTTTTATTAAACTTTTAATAAGGAAAAGCAAAGTCCCCAATAGTTTTTCGATTCAATAATTTAACACAGAAGAAAATATTGGAGAATTTTTGGAGACATTATCAGTCAAACTTTATAAATACTATTCTTGTTTCATTTACGAATTAAATAAAAGTTTCAATAGCGCTATGACAAGTAACTCTATGTCAAATCGTTGTAAGATGACGAGGCTGATACTTAACTCCTATCCTAACTCCTGCGCTATAACAGTTTTTCAATTCCATAGTTTAGCGTAGAACAAAATATTGGAGAAGATTTGGAGACACTATCAGTCAAACTTCATAGTACCATTCCTGCTTTTTTCAGGAATTAAACGAAAGTATCAATAGCCATACTTTGTTTTATGCCATCCTGAAACAAAGTAAATGCGATCAAAATGAGAGATTCCGAATTTTTCTAATTAACACCATTAAAAAAATAAAAATTCAAGTTAAAAACAGTATTCCACAAAGTTAAGGAAGATATAATGTAGAAAATATTTTTGTCCCTTTCTTTTATTATTCTTCTAAAAGCTCTATTAACTGTGAAAGGAAGAATTATTTTTATTTTGTCCTTAAGTACCAAGTTAAATCAACTGTAACGAGACAGTAGAATTTAAATTTCAGTTTCTTTTAATGCTTCTTGTATGCTTTGCTCTTTGCAGTGTGAGTAAATGTGTTTCAGGAGCTACCATTGTAAGTTTCTCTAGAGCCTTAAAAAGATATTTTTCTTCGAGTATTATCTTCCACAACAGTATTTCCTGTTGTTGAACAAAAAACCATTCTGTAAAATTTGCATTCTCAATAGTTTAGTAGTCTACGTTTCAAATAAACATAAAAAATGCAAACTGGTCAGCTTTAAAAGTATAAGCGTGTTTTTGTGTTTGAATACGAAAACAGATATTTGTGCTTTTAAAGAGAAACTGGTAGTGAAAGTAAGTTTAGCCATAGAATAAAAACAAAAGAAAATGGTATAATAAAAATTCTGTATTTGGAAAATAGACAATGTAAACAATTCTATAAAATTAGTTCAAAATTTTAATTAAGTCAACAAGTTCTGATTTTTATAATTGAAATATCTAAAATTTTTATCAGTGTATTTTGATATTTCAGTTATTTTATGAAGTATCTAAATATTTATTACTCTAATTTTAGAAAATCATGAACTAGAGATAAAATAAAGCAAAGTATTTTTTTTTATTTAATCTTTTCACTATCATAATGATCAACGTATAATGAAATTCGTATCGTATTTTGTGATGGTTACAGTTAATATACAAAATCTAGGTTTATTTTATCATTTATTTAGAGAATAACGTATTTTTAATATAATTCTGAAATATGAAAATAAGTGGCACATATCATATACATCCTCTTTTCATTAGAAGAAAACAATCTGAATCAATAACGTATTCTGTAAATAAAATGCATTTATCCTAACTCTTCGATAAAGAGTCAGAAACTGAAAATTGAAATATGCATTATTTTTCTTCATGGACTTCAATGCACTTTTCCCAACGTTTCACAGTTTGTTTGTTTTTCTTAATTCCATCAGAAAAAAAGTTTTTCGGTTGCATTTATAACCAGTTTTGCATGGCATCAATGACTTTTTCGTCGGTTGAAAACCATCTTCCCCTTGGCGCTTTCTTGAATGGTCCAAACATATTAAAATCGGTTGGAGCTAAGTCTGGACTGTAAGGCCGGTGCTCGAGCACTTTGAAACCCAATTCCTACATTTTTTCGGCTGTCGGTTGGGCAGAATATGGCCGAGTGTTATTTTTCAGAACGGCACGTTTTCGTCGTTTTCCACGACATTTGGATCTGATTGCGCTTTCATTCGACGAATAATTTCCGCAAGTTTAACATTTTCCGCAAACAAAAAATGATTCGCATCCCTTAATTTCTCCTTGGTGCAGATTGTCATATTTCACGGTCTGCTACACTCCAACGACAATATAATAATGACAGGTTGCATTAAAGTGCTAATTGGCTACATTAATTTAGAGTTGGATACTAGCACTGTTAACGAACCCTAATCAAGAGAAATTGCATATGTTTCTATATATATATATATATATATATATATATATATATATATATTAAATATCACCTAAGTTTTTATTATTTCACAAAAGAAAAAACAAATAATTAATAGGAAAAAATAATATTTTAAGATATCGAATACAATTCAATACTTTATTTTATTTAGGTGGTTAAATTTTGTTTCATTCTGAATAACTTTAACTCGGAAGACAGTTTCTCTTTAAAGCTATAAAATTTATGCTGAACAGCATTTTAACTAAGAGGAATTATTGCAATATTTTTATTATCTAATTTCGAAAATTTAATAAAAATTCCTAAAATAATTAAAGGAAAAAAGACAATATCCTTTCTGCAGAAATTAGTAGAACATTTTTGTTATAATGCCAAACAAGATCCTTTGTGTATCCTACCTCTCAGTAAGATTAATTCCTGGGATGGTAGAAATCTTTGTATGAAAACATTGTCCTCGATGTCTGTTTATATTCTACTACTCTCATCGTCTGCCTGCAGGAAAGACATGAAGTGGTTTCCGATACCTTACAACGGAAGTATTGTATCTGAAATATCGTCTTTTCCTAAATGATCTCAGCAACATGGGCTTTTCTTTCGAAGTGATTGGTATTTTGTTGCTTTACTAATTGAACTTTCATGATATTTTGTTTTGATTAGAGTTTCTCTAAATTTCATGAATAAAAAGAATACTTTGACAGATAAAATATAATTATCGTTGTAGCTCTTCTGTGCTTTCTATAAGAATCTTCGAATAAAATATTCTATATATAGTTTTTGGTATTTTTTTAATTACTTCTGTAAATAAGAGTCATAATTTAGAGATTATCTACATAATAACCAGTGTGGAGTTGTCTCCTAAAAACTTTCTCACATACTCACAATAAACTTGTCATGCCAGAAAACGTCTTTTACATAATACTAAACTTCATTTAGCATTTTTACTAGATCTAAAGTGTCCTCCCTAACGAGTTATTTGACGATTAATATGTTGCATGTATTAAGAATATCTGAAAAGCGAAATTGTGTTTTAGATGCATTTTTCCCCAAGTAATTAAAACAAAATCTGACATAAATCAACACTTGTATCTACAAAATCACATGCCAAATTTAATATATTTAATTCATTGCATCTTTCAGTATTCACATTTACATGTTTCTGAGATTTAAGACCAACAGACGATAAATCCTTTGTTTAATTTAGATCAAAATTTGATAGGTTCTAGACTATAGATGTTAATTTTGTTTATAGAATTCTATCTATCTAGCTCTCTTAGTTTTTTAGTTACCGTGTTAAATTATATAAGGAATGCTGGACAATTGGACATTTCCTGAATAGATTTTACTTAAAATATGATATAAATCCGTTAATTTGATATGAAGATTGTATACCAAATTTCATCCATCTAGCTCAAAGCTTTTTTGAGTTACCTTTGTCACAGAAAAAAACGCTCCATAAATTCCAGAAATGTTTTTTTTTCGAACTCAGAGAGGTCTAAACCGTGAAGATTTGTCAAAATCTCAAGTTCCACTTTTTTTTATGACTACTATACTATTTCCCTACTATGTATACAAAAAAGTAAAAAGGAAAATTCCATCTGACATTTAGATGACATTTTTCAATCATATGTTTTTTATTTTATTTTTCCTTACTATATACCCAAAAACATGAATTAAAAAATGATTTAATGTATTTTGACACCAATTAGGCATAAAAATGATTATCTAGATTAACCAAAATCAGATAATAAATCATAAAGTCGTACGTTCTCTAGATATATTAAAATAGGCAGCAAAAAATAAAATTGTTTTTGTTTCAAAATATCTGAACAGGATTCAGCTTATTGAAAGAATGTTTTTTTTTTTTTTTTTTTGAAAATAAAGTTGTGATATGAGCATTGAATATATTTTTGTCACTTTATAAAATTTTAATCCACAAGAATTCCCAACTATTCAAATAAGTTTACCAAATAAAATAATGACAAATATTTATCATTATTTTATTCCTTGAACAAAAAAAAAACTTTTCATCTAAGAAAACTAATTATGCTAATGATTTCTTTCATTTATAATCCTTTCCAGTCATTCGTAAATGACTGATAGCAAGAAATTCTGAAAACAGAAAGGAATCTCTTATAATCTATTGAAAATTGTTCTATTTGGGAAAGTTTTCGATTTGTTGAATTTTTATATAGCACGCAGGACTTAAGACAACAGGTACCAAAGGTCTAGATGTATATATTATTGAAATACTTTTCTTAGATGAAAAAACGAAGTTAATATAAATTATAATATTCAATAATTCTAAAATATAACTCTTTATTTTTTAATTCATTGTTGTAATGATAATAAAATCTTAAAACTGTTTTTTTTTTAAATACACTACTTATACAATGGAATCTTCAACTACTTTCTAAAATATGTACCTAGTTGTACCATTGATATAGAAAAAAATTTAGTGTTCTGAATGATAAACTCTTAATAGTATCTTGTCAAAAAAAATATACAGTTATAAAATATTTTAAAGCTCTACCATATCAGTAACGAGACGAACCCTTGGTTGCTAATTTCTAGTCTTTTTTACAAGAAATAAAATTTTTACAGATATGAAAAGTAGGAATTAGTTTATTTATATTGTTTTAACAGAAGGATACACTTTATTCAGGGTTATTATTAATCATATACTAATATGCTCTTAAAATATACTCTTAAAATTCTACTTTAAAAGACAAAGAACAGGTTTTATTTGGATGAAAAAATTTAGTTACACCCACAAAAAAATAGATTTTTTTTAAATTTATATAGTTTTAGAAAAGTGTGGAATAAATGGTTCTAACGACGTATCTATTCATCATTTTTATCACGTGATATGAGAAAATATGATAATTATATATTTATCATATCGTCATACCTACTTATCATAATACAACAACGTATTAATATATAACGATTCCAATGTTACACGATAACATCCTAGAGAATCTTGACTTTAATAATGGCTTATTTAAAAAAAATTTATTTATGTTAAAGCTTATTTAATTTTCTTAAATGCAATAAAACGATAAAATTTCAAAAGCCACAACATATTTATGTCATCAAAACATCACTTTAATTGTAAAATATATTATCATGATGATAATATAATTGATAAATTCAAAATCCATTTAACACCAGCGCACATAATGTATCTTATTGAGGAAGATTATAATTTATTAGAATTGCCTTTTAATAATTAATTAAAATAGAAATTAATAGTGTGAAATTTCACTTTTGTTAAAATATGAGCATCCAATACTAAATGCTAACGTTCAGGAATTTTATATGTCGTCCTTCTTCTTTATGGTAAAAAAAAAAAAAAAAAAAAAAAAAAACAGATTTCGACAGCTCTACCATAAAAAAATACCCGAGTCCTGTTAAATTTCCGAAATTGATCAAATGAACATTCATTAAAAATCTTATCCCTCTCACTAAACTTTATAATTATTAAAATTTTCTTAATAAATTTCTATAAATCTAAAATTTGTTATATTTTTTTCTTAGCTAAGCTATAAAAAGCCTTCTTATGAGTTTAACTTAGAGAGCTTTCGAAAAAATGTGTGTTTCCCCAAGAATACCCAGAAACGTAAATTTGGAAATCACAGTCATAATGGATACTAACTTGACAGGAGAAAAAAATGTAAATACAATCAAAGCATAAAACTATGTGTGCAGTCAAAGCAAAAAACAATCCGGAACTAACAGAAAACATGTCTGACATTATGCCAGACAAGATTTCTCTGAGGACCTTGCCTTTTAGATTATTTTCTAAGCTGTGTACTAGACTTCTTTTTGTTTGAGGATATCGTTTTTTATCGCGTTTTTATGCAGTGTTATCCTTACACATCACTTCCAAAAAAGATATATAATAGCTTACAATACCAAAAAATAAATCTCGAACGTCATTGATACTGTTTTCTTTCCAGGGTGATATCTACTAAGCTTAATTTTTTGTTTTTATTATTATTATTATTTGTGCCAAAATTTATCTTCGCTCTTCAAGAGCTTTGTTCTATACAATGTGTTTCTCTGACAGGTTTAGAAATAAGAATAATAAGAAAGCTTAAATTATATTTAATTTTATTAGTTTAATTAACTCTCTGTATTATTCTACTCTTTATAGACTTTAATTTAACTTGACTTGTTTTATCTTTGTTAAGATGAAACAAGTCAACTGATTTCACTCTCAATATTGATGTGCTAGAATTTTTAATTTTTTTTTACATTTTTGTCTTCCCAATGTTTATCGTGTAATATATTTGTTGTCTCAGTGTTAATGTATCATGTTTTATTATGATTGAATTCAAATGTAAATGTATTTAATTAAATTAATTAAAGATTGGATCAGTACAAGAAGCATCATCTGTGTTGGAATATAAAAAAGTTTCAATACTTTTATAATAATCTATACTTATAAATAAAGCTCAATGTGTGTGTGTGTGTGTTGGCGCTCTACCGGCCAAGTCATTTGACCTACAGCTACCAAATTTGGTACATGTATACCTTAGAGGTCGGGAATGTGCACCTGGGGTCCCTTTTTTGAATTTTTAATTAGAATTTTAATTATTAATTAAAAACTAACTTTCCTGCCAAAAAAAATCTTCCATTTTCCCCACTGCCAAATGAGTAAGGCTTTATTTTTTTTCCAACAGTAATGAGGCTAGGGTTAATATTTTTCGGCCGATTATTTCAAACGATTCTGTTTATTTTCTTAATGTTTTATGCATTTAAAATTTAACATAGTTAATTAATCCATCTTTCAGATTCATTCTGAAGTACTTTTGAATTAAAATAACACAGAATAAAGGAAATTAAAAATTTCTAATCTGCATAGCGTTACCCCAACTGGCGTAGAAAAATTAAAGCATTTGCGTTATCGTAACTGGCGTTGAAAATTCACGCATGCGCATTGTGTTCTGATTGCTGACATGACAACCATTATCAACGGATGATTTAAATAATTTTTGAGTTAGTTGCATGCTTTTGTAATTAAATTGTATTTATGTTAGTTATATATTTTTTGTATATGCTTATAGTTTTAAGTGCATCGTTTTTTAAGTAGTTTTTTTTAACCTGTTTTCGACTGATTATTTTAAACGATTCATTTTATTTTCTTAGTGTTTGATGCATTTAAAATGAAACATTGTTAATTAATCGATCTGTTCATGATGAATCTGAGAAATTTTGTTGACAAATTCTTGAGATATTACATAAATTAAGAAAGATATTCTTTAGTGCCCATAAAGTTTAAACGCTCAGTGACTCAGTTATCAGTAATCATATTATAAAAAAATGCTTTGTTTCAGTAAAAAAATATTATTATATTAATTGCAGATTAATTCTTTCCACTTTAATTTAAAGTACAAATTCTACTAGAGGTAACAGAAAATTAGAGAGATACATATTACGTTATGACTGAAGTTACGTTATGACTAATATTATGAGTGAATTATATGACTATCAAAATTTGAAGTTTTAACATACTTTGATGAAGAATCTATTAAAGTTGGAATTGCGTGCAATATTTAATTATTAAAATTTAAACGAACATTAAGATTAGCGAACCGGCTGGTCCCAAAGGCGGCTAGTATATAATAAATTAATTAAATACTAAATTTGATTAAATTTTTAAAATTTCGTTATCTAGGGTTCTAAGAAAAGTGATTTTTTAACCTTTTGGTGAGCTGAGCTCTAAAGAATGTCCTAGCTCAAAAGCTATAATTAAAGGTTTAAAGTGGGGTCAATAGGATCCTATACAAGGCATTAATCAAATACCTGAGTATTAGGTATTTATTGTATTTAGGACAGTACTCCTTTCCTATAAAATTAATCTAATGTTATTCGCACAAATTATTGGTTCTCCAAAGACTTATTAATTACAAAACCAGCAGAAAATGAACTTTAAAAAATATGAATCTTCCTTTATTGCTAATAGATTACTAAACCCGAAAATCGTGTGCTATGTTTCCAAATCATATTTACTATTCAATGATGAGGACGATAACATGATTTAAGTTTAACGTTAAATGAAGGTAACCTTCAACAATCTTTGTTCAATATTTGGTAGAAATCGAAATGTGAAAGTTTATGCCGTTATTGGATTTTTTAGGGTTTTTTTTTTTTTCATTTCCGATGCCCTTAGATTTTTTAATGCATTTTGATATCCCTCTGAAAACATCTCCTTTGTAAGGGAAAACTTGCATATAAGTTAGTAGGATATCGCTTCCCTAGTGGATACAATAATGATAAGGGATCGATTTGCCTCCATTCCGATGACGGATTGTACTTCTAATGTATAGGTAAACGCATATTGTCACACGTTGATAGTAACTACAGTGCGTTGACCGCATTTCCCGATTTAATTGTTAGAGCTGCTCGATTATTCAGGTCATACCATACGATGAGGTATTCCGTGGTTAGCTGTCTTGTGGTTATTCATTTTAAAATAAATAGTGAAATTAAAATGAGGTTGGTTGAAAATAAAACAATTTAAAACAGCTATTGAAACTTCGAATATTTTATAACAAATCTGTTAAGGCATTTTTTATTTACATTTGAGCATTACATTTATATTCAATGTCGTCACTTTAATGTTTTTATAATGAAAAGAAAATGCCAGATACCATATCTTTTGTCATTAATCATTTCTAAACATCTGCCTAAATCAGTTTTCTTCTCACATAAGTCTTTACTATGAGCAGTCCAGTCTTACACATATTTTCGGGCCCATAATTATTTGAGAAAATATTTATCATTACTCAAACAAATCATGCGCTATATGAGACAGAATGCATCAACCATTGTTCGTCTTCAAAAAACGTGGAATTTCGCATAGCAAGCTACAAACATTTCTATAGTAAAATTTCAAACCGGTTTAAAATAAAACATATTGGTTTAGGGGCACGTTCTGCTAATTTAAACCTATTTTTCAACACAAGAAAAAGAACCAGACTAAAACAAAATGTCCAGACAGTTATGTGAATTCTGTGTTGTAAAATATTTATTCTGTAAGAATAAACTTTTCCGAAGACAGTGATCTAAATTACTATTTATCAACTTTCACATTGACAAGATACAAATTTTGCAGATATTTTACACAACTGGAAACAAAGATTGTAAAATAATATACAATTAATCTAATAGTTATAGAAGATACTATAGATAAATGGTTAGATTACATAAAAAAGTGAATATAAAAATAAATTTTTCTAAAAAAAATCATGTTGACGGCATCGGAAGATTTTTGTTTGTTTGTTTTGCTCTTGAAGCGTATGACTTTATTTGGGATTATTTGTTCGGAAAAAAGTTGTAAAATTGTAATAGTTTTTTTTAAATTTTGGCCTCAAATAAATTGAAAAAACTTCAATGAAACCAAAATATACCTGCTAAATATCACAAAATTTGAAAAATGAAAAAAAATATTGGGATTTTTTTAAGTTAAAAAAACAGTTACAAAACAAAAAAAAAACCTACAAGTATGAAAGTTTATTAATTGATTTTATCTAAATTTTATAGATAACTTAATAAATATGATTCCTACTTCCTGATCAAAAGAAATTCTTCTTTCCTGTCTTTAAATATTAGAGTTCTGATATGAAAGATAGCTGATAATAAGACGCCATTTTCCAGGAGAGAATATCTTTAAACTTGACGAAAATTTAAACTATCTGTAAAACATCACTCTCCTATAAAAGTTGTGCCTCGATTTATTTAAAAACTATAGGAGAAATCCTCAGCTTGACTTTAGGCATTTACGACAGATAAATTTTTATTTTATATTTTTGTATTTTATCTCTCAATATATTTGCTTTAGAAAAATTCAAAAAAAAATATTTTTAACTACTTTGTTTCGACTATGTTTGAGGAAAAAATTTATCTCTAGATTTCTTTTAGTATCTGTATATATTTCCCGACTTAGAAAAGATACTGTATTTTAAAATTTATCTATTGGTGAAAACAATGAATCAAAATATGATCTGGTAAGTTTTCCATGTAGTGCCAATATTAACATTTTATTTCATAATAACATTATGACAAATCAGTCGATGCGAAATAGGTCTGTCCTTCAATCTGTATACAAGTAAACAAGGTTATTTAAAGCGGAATAAGCTAAGCGCAAGTTAACTGACTAATCTTTAGTTCATTAATAATAAAAAGCATCAAATTTTAGATTAAATTCATACATATCACCTATCTTTTTTTCACTTTATTTGTGCATTGTCAAATAATTCAATCGTAAAGCACGGTACCTAAATGACATGAAATTACATATTTATTCCCTATTTCACAACCTAATTTGTAAATTAGGATATTATTAAAATGCATAATCCATTCTTTTCTTTACACAAACGAAGCTAAACTCAAAACTACCTATTGTATAGATAAATATATAAGCCAATAAAAGAGAGTATAACATGGGTAATGTTATTACAATATGTTCATTTTTTCGTCTTTATGAGATTTTATAACTAAGGCATACCTGCAGAAACTAATTATGACAAATGTTATATATGATTACAACAACATTTAAATTTTGTGCAACTTAAGTAGGCTTTTCAACCTCCTATATTTTTCTAACGTTTCATACAAAGTGAAAACAATTTCAGATGGAAAATATATATATATTTCTATTGAAGAATGAAACATATCTGGAAATAAATTCATAGATAATGCAAAACGGAAAGATCAGATTGGAGTTCTATGGAAACTGAAAACCTTTCCCCAGGACTTTTCTCATATCTTGCGAACTCTAGAATCAAGAAAAGTGATTTACGAGCAGTGGGGAAACGATTTGTATACAGGATGGATCCATCAATGTGTTCAGGTATTATATTTGGGAGCATTTCCGAAAAGAGAAAAGTCCAAAGATTTTTATTGAAGAAGAAATATTTAAAAAAAATATTTGACAATTTGAAGGAATTTTTTTTAAAAAGTCGTAAACATCAGAAGCATAGTAGTATCAACTTTGTCATTTGGAACAATATCAACGGTATCTTAGAAAATAGCAAAATTATTTCATCACTTTATTTTATAAAGGTTTTCAAATATATAAAGAATTTACAACTATTATAATTTTTATTATAAACTTCAATTTATCAACTATTAAAAAAGCAAACATTTTTAAAGTGCTAACGTTAAAAGGCTTTGTAAATAAATATAAAGTCACATTGAATGTAAATGGCAGAAAGTTTGTAATCAAATATTCACATGAATTTCAAATTATTTTTGAATGGTTAATTAAGTGCATATGCATGAAGTATTTCATATTTTTAAGTATATGCATATGCATCTCATATTTTTAAGTATATGCATATGCATGAGGTATCTCATATTTTTAAATATATGCATATGCATGAAATGCCTCATAATTTTAAATATATGCATATGCATGAAATGCCTCATATTTTTAAGTATATACATGTGCCTTAAAACATGATATGTATTAATAAAATCGGTATGTATCTGATGAAAAAATCGAGATGAAACATTATAATACATTTCACAAACAATCGCGTTTTAAATATTCAAAGGATAATATTCCAATTTAAATATTCGAATTCTTTAAAAATCATTAAATTATTTTATAGAACAAAGCTTTACAAAAGCTCCAGAATCATGAAGGACTTCCTTTCAGAGTATTTTCATACATCTATTGTTAATTTTTTTTCCTAAATATAACTAAATGCATGAAAACTAAATTAATTAAATTGATTTAAGTGAAATACAAATTTCGTTATACCAATATTTTGAGCTGGATTAGATTCGAGTTCATAGCTGTATTTGTTATTAAAATAATTTAGAAAACTCTGTTTCAAATTTGAACCACGATAGATCTGAATTTCTGTCAGAAAGTTCTGAACTATCATTAGAATAAAAACTAATTAAGAATTGTCACATATACAAATTTTATTTCTTGTTTTAATAGTTCAATTTAATTGCATTTAAAAAATGTTAACCGTTTAACACCAAATTTTTCTGAATTATTTTTGAACCCATTTTTTTCTGAGAATAAAGACAATGCGTTCTATATAAGATAAGAGTACTGGCTGCAAAACGTATTAAACTTGAGTATTATTAGTTATTACGAAAATGTTTATATATATTTACAATATCCGGTCAATATTTACTGGCGAAATATGTTCAATAGGATGGAACGAAACAATCGACTTATGAATTTTAATTTGTAATAGCGCGGAAAAGACAACTTTTGGTATAGGTAAGATAAATAAAAAATATTTTTTAAAAAATGGAGTACATCTTGAGGTGCCGCAAGAACGTTAAAGTTTTATAAAAACACAGTTTTTGAAACTTTTCAAGAATTTTTGAAATAAAAATCTTTAAATAGGCGTTTTTATATGAATAGAAGTATAAAAACAATTTTATTATTGTACAGGCATGGCAATGAGTCGTCGCCAGAGTGCACATTTGTGATGACAAGGGCAGGCCTGGTTACAAATCAGTAGCTTTGTCGAATTCAGTTGAGTTTGCGTCTCTGCTCCGTGTATTGTGGAACTGATTAACGTAACTGCTTGTTTAGTTTGTGCGCTTGTGGGCTTTTCCATAATTTAAAAGAGCTCGGTCTAAGTTAGTGAAAACAAGACAAAGCGGAGCGTTATATTTTTGGGAAATTTAGTGATTTGCTTTAACTCCCTTCTAACAAATCTATTATGAAATGCTATTGTTATATTAGGCATAACCTCAAAATTGCTTCAGAGAAGGATGCTTCTATAAGTGAAATATGTGACACTTTAGTTCCCATAATAGAACGAATATGGCCAAGAGCTTCTATTCCCGTTGCTTCTAGCAAAAGAATTTCACGAATGATAAAAGCTTATCATGCTAAATATAGGAATTTATTAAAGTGTAAAAGTAGAAAATATTCAGATAAGTTTGATTCCAGTTTCACAGAATTTAGAGAAAACGCTAAACGTTCATTTGATATTGATGACATGTATAAAAGGAAAAAAAAGTGCCAGTTATGGAAAAAAGTTTCTAAACGATCAACGCTCTAAAAGGAAAATGGTTATAGATAATGTTGACATTGCTACCATTAGCGCTTTCTGGAAGAAAGAAGCAAGAAAGAGTAAGGAACTACAGAGACAAATTAAATTAAAACAAGAACGAACAAAAATGTTTGTGTATCAGAAATGATTACTGTCGACAATGGCAACGCTGAAAAACAACAGTGTTCTTTAGAAAAAGAGGCAAACCAACCAGATCCATTAAACAACCAGGTGCCAATATGGTTTAATATTAAGTTAAAACCGTCATGCATTTATCATTCCAAATATCTTTTTAACAATATCTCATATTCACACTAACTCTCTGATGATCCCAAGAACGTTATAGATCAGATTATTCAAAAAAATGGGTACTTTGCTGCTTCAGAAAATATCCTTTTGTTCATGCTAAGTGGTGAACGTAAAATTCAAAAAGAACTTGGTTTATTATGTGTTTTAAAATCAAGAACAGAAAGTAAAGACAGAGTCACGAAGTTTGATGTTCCAAACATAAACATCGATGCAAAGGATTACATCAACGTGATCTCATGGAAACGTAACTGGATGGAATAACGTAACATGGCTTGAAAATAACGTAACTGGATCTCCCTTGTTAAAACACGTTTCCAGTGACTCACTGAAAGACCTTATAAGGCATCTGAAACTGAACCAAATAGTATAAGGGATTCGGTTATCAACTTTTCCCGGCTTTCTTGTCTCATGCAAGCAGTGGAAAGAGTGCAAGCAGTGGAGCAGTGGAAAATCTTGTATTAGAAGTTAATTTCATTTGGATATCGCTTTTCAGCATATTATTGTGGAAATCATTCTATGGGTGCATTGTAAAAATGGGTGTATTGTAATAGGTGTATTGTATAATTGCTGTGTATTGTATAATTGTAATGGGTGTATTGTATAATTGCTCTCTATTGAATGATTTGACTGATTTGTTTTAGCTTCTTCCGTCTATATAGGTTTTCAGAAACGGCACAGAATTTTCTAGAAAAATCGCAGTATCTCAGTTCACAATAGATCTATCCCCATAATTCAATTATTTTGCAGAATGTCCATTTTTGTCGCCAAAATCAGTAAATCGTAGCCAAACTTGCTCCTAAGAGCGGAAATGTTTGAACTAACATTCATTCAACAATCATCAAATATATCTGTAATTCCTTCTTCCTTGCTGTGAGATTAGCTGGGAACGAAAACAATGTTACAGATTCCTAACAGTATATTGTATATTGTAGTAGTATAGCATTATATTGTATATAGTATATTGTATAGCAGTATACTGTAGCATGGGCATTCCTGATGCAGGAGAATTTAAGTGCCGAAAACAAACCAATTGATTGATTCTGTAATTTAAAATAAAAAATAAATGTAAAATTTTTAATCGGAAAAAATGCAAACATTACTTTGTATAAAATTCACATGTAGAACACAATGGGTTGCAGACATCTTTAAAGAGTCATCAATCATATATTATCTATACTATTCTTGTCTCATGAATTAAACAAAAGAACCAGTTGCGTTCCTTCATGTAACAAACCAAATTCAACCAAGAGCTTTTTAGTATTTCTTTAGATAATATTATTTTTTCAAAAAGTAACAAAACATTCTGACCGTTGTATAAATACTCTTAATAGCAGCATTTTAAAGGTAGCTATTTCCTTTTTTTATTCTCCAAAACACTTCACTAATCACTGGAAAAAAGCGTTTTTTCTTCTTTTCTTTGGAGACTGAGATAAATCATCGTAATGGTACAAAGAAATCGGAATATTTTAAAGTTTTCTGCATGCTTTTGTCACTTTTGCATATAACTGCACTCGAGAAGTTGTCGCTGAAATTTCTGTTGACTACATAAGTGATTTTTTTCCTTTTAGAGTGTAGTATTCTACTAACAAATGTTTTGTGTTGTTTAACATATACACTGAAAATTTCCTTTTTGCATCCAAGTGTGAATGGTCTGCATTTCAAATAAACCTAGAAGCACGAGAAAGGAACTACATTAATTTTAAAATATAGGTTTAGGGAATGCTTGGTTTTATAAAGCAGCTATCATTTTTTTAAATAGAAAATATTATTATGAATGAAATTTAATTTAAAATCAAAATGACACAATGAGTAAAAGAAAACAAATAAAAATGCCTCATATCTATCGTTTTAATGGAGGAAATTCCTTAATAAATCTTTTAAAAGCAATTAAATATCTGTCATAAAATGTTAATTTACACACTAGAAAATAATTTTAAAATTTTAAGAATAACTGAATAATTGTTTTATTTATATTAATTTAATCATGTACTTATCAGAAGCACGTAAATAAGATTCAGGGGAACAAACAAAGAATAAAGTAAAAGATGCAAAATTTCCAAAAATGTTTTAAACTTATTTTTTTAACAACATTTGTACGCACAGTTTTCTTTAAGGAAATGTATGGCTGGAAATTGTGCATGTAGACAGTATAGGTTTATGATGCAAATAAGAATGTATATTAGAGTTTGCTTAATAACTACAAGTTTCATTTTTAGACAAATGATAATACACAGGGTAAAAGATCACATATACAGAAAAGATTTTTCTACAAATTTTGGATTGCCTTGTTACATGATTATTATAAGATCATAAAATCTATCTAATCGATTGTAAGGCAATAGATATAGACGTTTTTTAAAATATTTCTGACTTGCACCTAATAAAAAAATGACTGTCAATGAACTCAATGGTCATGCAATGCCGCATAGTGCTGCGAAATCTCCTTTAAAAATGGCAAATTTCTACAGCACCATCTGGTTCTTTAATTTTTTATTTCATCACATTATTCATCATGTGACAGAATTTAAATTCAAATCCTATATTTAAGTATAACCTTGAGATCAAACATCTATGATGTAAATCTAGCTAGTAAATAAAGTTTCCTTTATAAACTTTTCCATTTATTCCAAATTTCAATGATATGCTAAAAGCAGTAATAAATGTATTGAGATAATTATTTCTTTAATATTGAGAAATAGCGTATTTTTAATCTCAGTGTAAATATTTATTTTATTTATAAACATCAAAAAGATTTTTTTTGATATAAAGAATGCAGACATCTTCCATCTTTGTAACGAAAAAACTTTTATAAATTGTGCTTCTTAAAACTCGTACATACTTACAAATATCTTCTGCACAAAATACTTTGGTAAGCAATTCGAGAAATCAACTTCCAGAAGTTTCGTGAGCATTTCGAGAAGTTTATTAGTTATCTGCTTTTACTGATAATTAATAGAGGTATTCATTAAAAACTCTCAGAATAAAAAAAATAGCCAATATCAATTCTGCTTGAAAGTTCAGAGGTTTTTATTCATGTAATAATCAAAAGTTTTTTCCCTTCGATTTTCTTTTTCTATTCATTTTGTTTTTTCAAGAATTTACAAAATTTAATTTCATATAAAAATAATATTCTTTAATCTTGAAATTTCATTTTATTACAAAACATACGCAGTTCATTTCCTCATTAATACTTGTAAGAATGCATTTTGAATATTTTACATAAAACGCATTATAAAAGCATTTTTTATTTATTACCTTAACATCACTATAGAGTTTTTATGGAAATTATTTCACATAATTAAGGGGGAAAAAATTTCCACCAAAACTAGGAGAACATACTGTTACAATTCCAGTCACGATTTCCTCTGGGAACAGTTCCTCTTAATATGATTAGTTCATAAGCTGATAGAATTCTTTGTACAGGGAAATCATGTTTGCAGAAATGTTTATATTCAGCTCTTCTAGAAGCTTCTTCCCCAAAGTCTGTCAGAAAGTAGTTTCCGATACCAAAGAATAGTCCAAGGGCATCACAGATACCGTCTTTTTCCGATATCATCAACATTAGATCTCCTTCTGGATTATTTGCATATTCTTAGTTTTTTGGGGGCTACAAGAATTGTTTTTGTTTCTAAAATCATTATGAGAATCATCCTATAATTCCTTTCTCAGTACAAGACTATGAATGGACATGTATCTGTGTTTCACCCAAGTCTTAAATTATCATTTAATATTCAATTCTTGCATTAATTTGATTTTTAGAGGGTTGAAATTTATATTCGATATTAAATGTATTATTATGTTTCCAAAAATTCTCATTTTCTAAATTGTCAAGGCCACCCACTGGTATAATCCTATTGAGTAAAATAACGCCAAGTGTTCCATTTATTTTTAAATGTAATGAGCTATCCTCTAGAGATAACATATAATCACGCATTTTAGAGATTACGTGTTGTTTGCTCCAACTAATACTCATTCTCTATACATTGTCCTTATAAGATTAAAATATTTTGCCATAAATTCATGAATTAAGAACCTTCTCTCAATTTATTTGCAACGATTGTTCCTTTTTTCAATGTAATATTTCTACCCCCTAAAGGCAATCTCAATTAGTGTTGTACTTTAATATTTCCGTTTAATATTTGTTCTGCAGGTTTCTCACTTTGAAATTATTGTCATTTTGAAAATGTTTTGTTTTATTTTCTATGTGCTTCTCCATATTTAAAATTTACATATCAAATTGAAAGAAATCTTGCCGATTCACATGTTTCTGCCCTATGACCTTAACATAAAGATAAAGGATTATCTCTATCAGTCAGGCTTAAATCATTTTTATGTGATATTGATGCTTAAAATATCACCTGGACCTATCCTAAATGTTTACAAAAATATATATTTATAGATGTAAGTTAGAATAAAAGGGAATAGTAAATAAAAGGAAGCACAATATATTTTCATATTTATATTTACTTTATTATAATATTTTCTAACATATTTTTAGAGACACTTTTTATAACTATGTATAACCATTTAAATAATGTGAAATATTAGTATATCAAGTATTTTCATCTATATTTAAATATTACATGGCTGTATTTACACTGGATCATTAGAGTTTGACATTAATTCATTTCAATGCTAATTATTACCTCAAAAATTAACATTACAAAGTATTTATGAGCAAATATTTTTTCAGTGGGAGCTTCCTAGAACGAATTCACGTAATATTTCTACGATTTAAAATGTTGTAAAGTTTGGGTTAATGACTGAGATATTTAATTAAGAAAGACGAAAACTCTTATGTATATATATTTATATATATAAACTTTTATATATATATACAGGAATATTTTGTCACTATCTGAACACTGAAACCAAAATTATTTTAGGATCTAAAGAAATAGGGTCAATAAGTACTTTATTAAAATTAGTAGCATTCCATGTGGCATATGAAAGAATTCAATTTTCACTTTAAGACATAAAAAATATGCTGATAAAAATCTGCCTTTCGAGATATTTATAATCAGCGTAGAATCTTATATTTAAATCTCCTTTAAAAATAGCCATCGAAATAAAAAAAAAAGCAGATTATCAAAAACATGCAAGAAAATTACGCATGGAAAAAGGAGACAGATCTTAATTTTTAGCAGTTTAAAAGAATTCCTACTTGCATTCGTAAATTTATTTTTCAAAACTTTTCGACAATTATAGGAAATTGTATGAATTTTATATATTGTACCATTTGTACATCTGCCTTGCTAATAAAAAAAAATTTGACCCAAATTTCTTTAGATAAAATAAGCAAAACTCATAGTCCGTTTGACTAAAATCGGAAGTGCATGTCTAATATAAGAAAATATAAAAGATATTCTTGGAAGTTTTGTTTCCTAGTAATGTGATTGTAGATTGTTATATTAAAGAGAATCGACAAGAATTCTCCAACCTGAACATCTTTTATTATTAAGTAGTAATAAATGCCATAAAACCGTTCTTCTCCTCTAATAAAATACTGCTGCTAACCTTCTTTCCGAATAAATATTTTTGAAAAGATAAAATCGCTCTCACAATATTCTAGATGGTTTAGACAAATCATGGGCAATGCGAGACTGAAAGATTACCACACTAGGACAAACAGCAGCAACAAGGTCTCTTAAAAGCATGTAAATATTTCAAAAGTCAGACATTTTCTTCTAAAATGTGGACATTTGAGTATACTTGAAAATGAAATATGTTTATACAGAGGTGCGTTTTACTAAATTTAATCCATTTTTCAGAAAACAATGTCAGACTAAACATAAGCTGGAGCCAGTATTGCGAATAATAATTTGATGTAAAATGTACTCCACTAAGGATCAAAATATTAGTTTTTATTTATAATGCATGGTGACAGAGAATTTTTATCAAAATGAAATGACAAAATAAATTATTTAACTTCAATTTATTCACAATTTTCTGTTTAAATAACATTATTTGGTAAGTAACGTTTATAAGAAGAGATTTACTACATGGCAAAGTGTTCATAATAATATCTTTAACTATAAATATAATAAGAAAAATTATCTAAGATAATTAAAAGCATCTTTAAAATATTGCATCTATACTCTAAATAAAATAAAATGAGTCAATAATTTTATAAAAAAAAAATATCAACGTAATTGTTAATGTAAAACATTTTGTGAAATTTTATTTACTAAAATAGTAGGATTAGTTATTAGAAGAACATTATTTACAATGTTTATTGATCGAAAATATCAGAACGGCCTACTAGTATTAAGCATAAACTTTTAATTCATTAATTTATCTTTGTGGCTTTTTATTAGATTTTTACTTCATAGAAGTT
>JAPMOR010069976.1:0-11832 GCA_026543865.1 Argiope aurantia | reverse complement strand
ATTTATAATTAACTATACGTCAGCTACATGCTTCATATCTGTTTTTTTTCTTTCACGTTAAACGTCCGGTCCAAATGTCCTCCCACTGGTGTGGTGTGGTGTGGTGTGGTGTGGAGAGGGAGGTGTCTGCTCAGATGTCGTCCTCGTCATCTGACTGAGGTTCAAAATTGCGAGGTCAGTCCCAAAATAATCCTAGAGATACTTTAAAACGGGACGTAATTATAACTAAACTAAACTAAACAAACTGTCTTTTTCTTCTCATGATTGCCACAATCTTTCAAAAAGTAAATCGACGTAAATTGTAGGTAAAACTGATGATTGTTACTAAGTAAGCAACGTTTTTGCTTTTTTTATTTATAGATTCTAAAATCTAACTCTAACTTGGATTCGCTTTTTTTTTTCAAATCATTTAAAAACTTTTAGTTTTTACTTTCTTCCAATTACAATATTAATCTTTTTTTTCATTAACATCTATCTAAAACTCATATTGTGGAAAATAGGCAAACAAGTCTATTGTAATCTCTGTATTCAACTAGATAAGTCTTTAATTGTTTGGCATAGATTTTCAAACCTAAATTTAAAATCTATGGGTTTATTTGGGCTAAAATGGGCTTATTTATGAGAATATTTAAATAAAATAATTTTCAGAATATAAATAAACGCGATGTCGCCTTTTCTCAACTGTTATTTCTGTTATTTTATTAAAACTCTTCCTAACTAAATTCCACTATAATTAACGAATCTTAATTTATGATAAAATAAATGTAGTTATATTTTTAATATGTTGATTTACCGCAGAGTTTTAAGTTTCAATTTATGCTCTTAAGAAGAAGAAAAAAACTTTATTCGTGTAAATTTTGTAACTGATTATTTTATCATTTTCTGTACAGTAATTACAGCTGTACATTTTCAATTTATGTACATTATTGAAAATCCTTTGAAAAAACGTTACTTTGATAAATGCATCGCTTAGTTATTAGTTGTTTTATTGGTTTAATCATATTTAAATTTAAATGTGTGATGTTTTTTGCTAATAAATAACATCTCAATAAAATATTTCATAATTTCTGATTGGAAAATTATGATATGCCGTTCTTAACGTATAATTAATGATTATATGTTAAAATCAATATTAAAAAATTTAAAAAAATGTATACAAATATAATATATTATACAAATAAAAGCTTTATGCATTATACAAATAAGAGCGTCTTTAAAAAAATGACTTTATAAAATATTTATTTAAATTTATTTCCATTTTTCCTGAATATTTTGTAAATATTTTTAACCAAAATCTGTATTTGTAAGACTTTATTTTCTGACATTATGACCAGAAATATCAATCCTTTATTCCAAAATTTTTTCTACAAAACCTATAAGGAGTGTAAACATAGAGGCATAGAAAGGAGAAAGAAAACTTAGACCTTCTAAATATTGTTTGTATCTAAAATTCTCTTACTAAAAAAAGCAAATATGTGCATTTCAGTGAAAAAATATATTGGGCAAAAGTTCACCGTCCTTACTTTTTTATAAAAAAGAGCAAAGACATTCCTTCTTCTAAAAATAATCCCATATCCATTCTTGCTCGGAGTAGAAAGTTTCAGTCAAGTTATAGGAGAACGAAGCCCAACTTTCTTTTTTTAATTATAAAATGTTATGAGATTCCTTTAGATGGAAAAGTTTCCGTTACGTAAGAAATGTCAGAGGGAAAAGGAAAAAAGTTATAAGCCATATAGTAAAAAAGAAATTTTGGTATTATCTGTAAAGTTGCACGTTAACAAAAAGAATTCTTATTTAGAAGGATGTCGGATTTCGAAATATTAAAATGACTAGCAAAAAAATAAAAAGAATTTGAATTGGAGAAAAGTTCTGAAATATTCAAAGTTTACCATCAATTTGCTAAAACTTAAAAAAATTATTTAAAACTAAAAACTAAACAGAAAAAAGGTGTTACTTTTATGGATGGAATCATGTAAAAAACCTTTTTCAAACTGTTTTTATTATTATTATTATTATTATTGAATCAGATTTCTGAAATTCCAGCTGTATTGAAGTATCTAGATACATGCTAGTTCAATATGCAATGCATGCTGTCAAAGTAAATTATCTTACTCAAGATAGTCATCTTAATGCAAGACGGTACTTCCTTCACATTGCAAATTCTATAAAAGTATTCTATTTGGATACTTTGGTTAAAAAAATTCGATGCTTAAGATCTCTTTCCGATTAAGAAACTTGACTTCGATTTAGGACTTCGAGCCATTTGCATACTAACACAAATGCATTGTTCGATATTTTATGATATTTCGATATTTTGAATGTAAGTCGTTGTCGAAAAAATATCATAGCTATATCGCCCAAACTGATATGCTATTTGAGTTCTACCAAACCTTCTCTGCAGCACTGGAGGAACTAAAAGATGCCACATGGCCAGATGTGATGCATTATACTCTCACATTATACTCTACACTCTTCATTTTCTTGTGCCACATAAAGTGATGTCAATCAGGCTAAGCATTTATTCCTTAAATAAATCAGTGAACTTCAAATTTATCACATTATTCTCTCCCTACATTTTTTATGACTTTTAGGATATTATATCAATTTTTCTGAGAAAATAATTACACTTTGAAAACATCATACAATCGTTTAATGGCACTTAATAACGTTTTACTAAATATTTAAAGTTTTAACGAATTTATTGCACTTTTTGAATTTTAATGCAATCATTTAAATAAAATTGATTCAAAATAAAGGTGGGAACTATATAAATAATTGTTAGAAACAGGGCATTAATGATATTTAAATACTCTTCTTTTAAACGATGTTGTCTTCTTTTTCAAATTGATACATGCTTAAAATTCGTCATGCAACGTGATCTTTGAGAGAATTGTATATAATTTATAACATCTTTTGTTATACAAGAAAACTATGGTTATATAAAAAATAAATCTTGATATAAATTATTGCTTTATAAACTTCATATAAAAATTAAAATTCAGTTCATTTTTTAAATAAATCCCAATTTTTTATTGAAAATTCAATAAGCAGGCTTAAAAATAACTACTGCAATTTTATTTTTGAATAAAATAACAAACTACTCCTTATTGTTGTATTGCTATTAAACAAACTGCTCCAAATTTTCTTGTACCTTTAAGGAGCATTAAGTAAAAAATTATAATAATTTAAAGGAACATTAGAAAATTTAAATTCTAAAAGTATGAATCATCTATAACTTTATATTTATTTAACGCAATTATATAACGGTTCTTGTCGGAAGAAAATTCAAATATAGATACTTGCTTTCTTTAGGAAAAAGCTTAAAAATGATATAATAATTACAATTTTTGCAGTTTGTTGAAAAAAGGAATTACTGAAAATTTTATGTAATTGCATTACAGTCTCTTGGCCTTCTAAGCTAAATTTGTAAAATATTCTTGTCATTTTAGATTTCCTGAGTTATGAAATTTTATCCTTATACGAAATCAATCAACGGCTGTCTCAAGAAAAAGTAGTGCGGTGACATGCGGGACTTTCTCAAAACAATTTTTGAAATGGCCTAGGATTGCCTTAAATATTGAAAATCAAAGCATCATAATTCCAACAATTTGAATCAAAGGAAGGCAGAACATCTTCATTTAAAATATTAATGTACCAAAAATAGTTTACTGAAAATTACAATTAATATGGAGAAATTGTATACAAATTCAGAATTTTTAAAAATTTTGAACACTACACTTATTTTCTCTAAAAATATTTATATCATTGTCATTTAGAACATTTTCTCAATTAAAATTAGTTTATATCTCTAATGTCTTAAAAATCAATTATTGAACCACATTTATTATGTTTACCCTGCTTACAGCAATTTGATAAATCGAATTGCAAATTCCAAAACCAAACAGGTAATTAATCTTTTTAGGATATCCCTAAACCTTAAATAAACTACAGCAATTTAGAATTCTTATTAAATAAGAGAAGTATTCTAAATTTAATGATCACTAAACAAAACTTCTTATAAGTTTAGCAGACAAAAAAATACTACAAAAAAATGTGTAAATAACTAGATACGAGTACGCAATTTTATTATAAGGGAATTTCATTCATTTAAATCTCTTAGCATGTAGAAAAACTTTCTAAAGATTCGAGGATTTATTTCTAACATATTGGGAATGTAATTTAAAACCTTGGAGTTGTAAACTTTCAAAAAAAAATATTACAAAAGTAAGTTTGCAGTACCTATATCACGAAAACATCGAAAATATTTAAATGCAAGTACATAATATTTTTTAAGCTCAAGTTTTTCTCACTATAGTGAAAATAATAAAAAAAAAATGCTGCATCTTTTCTTCAAGTGATTATATTTTATAGTATGAAAATTTCTTTCAAAGTCCAAAATGAAGTCAGAATACTTTTTATTATATTTACTTTATTATGTAATCTATAAATAAGCCAATCTGTAAATCTAATCATGCAATACATTTGATGAAAAAAGCATTTAAAATATTATAAAACCTTATATGAATATTATTCTGACGATAAACGATTTCAGGTAAAAATGTATGAATATTTGAATTATTTTTCCAGTAAATGGAACCTAAAATATTATCTCAAACATAAATACAAAAAAATGAAAAAAGTGGAAGAAAAATTATATTTAAGAGAATTTTTTTTTTACAACACAGATCTGTGTTATCAATCGATGATGAACTAGAATTTATCCCGGTTTTTTTTCCCCAAGTTCAAAAATACAGGCAAAAAAAACCCATCTATACTTATAATAAAGCTCAATGTGTGTGTGTGTGTGTGTGTGTGTGTGTGTTGGCGCTCTACAGACCAGACCATTCAACCTACAGCTACCAAATTTGGCACGTGTATACCTTGGAGGCCGGGAATGTGCACCTGGGGGTTATTTTTTCGAATTTTTAACTAGAATTTTATTTATTTAAAAATTAAGCGAAATTTTGACGTGTTTCTGCTATAACTGCCGAAAATATTACCGCACAAAAAATATTTTTACATGAAGTTAAAGATCAAAAATTTATCTTTTAAATGATACTACTGTTTTAATCTTAAAATTAAATTTCTATTTTTAATGAATTTTTAAATAAATATTTTAACTATGTTTTTCAATAATTTTTTTCGTCAAAAATAAAAATGAGGATTAAGCACGTTTCGCATTCATGAGAAAAAAATAGCTTTTTTCAAAGTGTTGCCATCACATTGATTAAAGCTCTAACTGAAAATAAATTAAATCTTTTTGGAAATGAAATCAGCAAAAATATAATTTTTGGCACGCGTTTGTAGGAAATCAAACAAATATGAAATATTATTTTTTCTGAAAAATAAATTCAAGAAAAATTATTTTATGATCTTTTACACTCTCTATACAGGGTGTTTATTCAGTCCCGGATCCATTTTGATATTTAATGAATCATAAAATAATGAAGATGTAAACAAACTTATGGCATTTATTGATGGAATAACTCATATATTTTCCATTTCAGGTTTGAATATTTTTACTTTTGTGAATATCGTCTGCGCGTGTTTCTAATTTCAGATAATTTCATTTTCCAGTCTAAATATCTGTACTTTCCTAAATATCGTCTGCTTATTAATTGCATTTTTCTCTCTTTTGTTTTTGGCAACTATTGAAATGTTTTGTTTACTTTTGATGTGTTTTTTCTATGTAGTACTTTTGTATGTGATGTTTTATTCGATCGGATATTAAGGAGAATGCATACACCACAAGAGAAAGCACAGATTTTATGATGGTCATAGAGTTAATTTTCAGTCAACTAAATCACTGACTTTTAAGAGTTAATTTGAAATCACTTAAACTGACTGATTTATGAAGATTTGAATATCACTATTCAATAAAAAAAGGATAATTTTAGATTTTTCATCGATCGTTTCAAATAAAATACGCCAATAAGCGCGCAGGTTTCTCAAGATTAATTGGCCTAAGATTATGAAAATGGTGAGTTTTTCTAAATTTTTAACATTTAAAACTTCATAAATAAGTCTTAGTTGATCGTGGAAAATAGAAACATTCATTTATTTATTTAAAATTTGGTGTGTCCAGAATATTTATCAGAATATGATACCTTACTGCATTAAATTTAGACTTCATAATTTTTGAAATATATTATAAACAGGAACAAAATATTATTATTGATTTCATTTCAATCTTTGAAAGCAAAACTAAAAACTGAATTTTATACTGAATCTCAAAATTTTTTGTTGAATTATTGTTTGAGATATTACATAAACTATGAAAAATATTTTGTAGTTAACATAAGACTTAAATACCGAGCAATTCTGTTTGCAATACTCATATTCAATAATAATAATAATTAATAAATAACAATAAAGATGATAAATAAAATAAAGCGCTTGGTTTTATTAAAAAATTTCTTAATATTAATTGCAATTTCGTCATTTACATTTTTAATTAAAGTTGAAGTTTTACCGGAAATGGCAGCAAATTAGCAAAATATATATAGTAAATTGAACGAAACGATCTAAACAATATAAGTTTGGTATGACTATCAAAATTTGAAGATTAAAAATGTTTTCTTTGAGAATCCTTTAAGAGACCAGTTACTTAAAATATTTAATTGAAAATTGTAGCGAGCGGTAATACTGGCGAACCGGCTGGTCGCCAAAGGCGGCTAGTAAGTAATAAGTTCAGCAGGATCGCGTCTTAACGATAACGATTACGATGCAGTTCTCATTTCTTAGATTCTCATCTTTCACCTAATTTCCACAGAACCTGTCGACTTGTGATATTCTAAATCAAAGATATAAAAAAAAATATCAGCTATATTGTGATGATAATGGTGATAGCTTTCTAATACCTAAAACAAAAAAGAAATGGATTATTCTTTCTAAATGAGTATGCATATTTCTGAAGAATCGTTTCGGTTTTATTTGTCCTAAAGAAATATTATTTTCAAAGATAGACGTTCAAATAATCTTATACTTTAAAATGGGTATTAATAAAACTAAGTTATCTGGAAATTCGATTTGAAATTTTGCTTAAGAAGGAAGCAGTTGCTAAGAATTCATTTTTTGTGTTCACATTTGGAAGACATTCCATACATTCCAGTTCACAAATATGGAATTTACATTTATATACTTTTATTCAACCTGACTTATTTCATCTTTGTATAAAGATCTAGTTGTGAATATTTCTTTATTAATTTTCATATGCGCTAGAGATAATGTGTGAAACATATTAATTCATATAAATTCACATTACTTTCTCATGAAGATTGACAAAATATAAACATATATTACAATATGTCTATATTAATATGCTCATTTAATTTTTAGGGTTTTGGTGGGGTAAAATTTAAAAAAATTTAAATATAAGTCACATTTAGTATAATTTACTACATTATATTTCGGAGTTTGCGATTGAGATATTAAATTTATATGAAAAATCCCTTCTTATTCGAATAAAAACTAAAATACTTTATACTATCATTTATAATAGCATATAACAATTATTACAATTAATTTGCAGTCTGTATGTTCTGTATAGCTTGTATCTTCAAAATTTAAAACAATATATTTCTTTTCTCTGAACTACCCTTAATCTGACTATTATTGTTCATGTCAGTGAACTAATTTCTTAAGCGATGATACATTTTTCTTGTAAAATTAACTTTATCTTAGAATGAATGTTCATTTAATAATAAAATTGAAGATATCTGATAAAAAAAACTAGATATCGAATTTTGAATAATTCATTATTTTAACACGGTTAAATTTCTTTATAGAAGAAGCCGAAGATATATAAATGAACATAAAAAAGATCTTAGTAAATGAATAATTTTGGAGAGAAACTTACAAAAAAAAGATTTTTTATATCACTTTTGCAGTTGAAGTATTTTCGATAAATTGATGAATGACTTCAAAATAGTCAGAAATAAAACAAAAATTTCCTGGGGCTATCTCGCTTGAATTAGAATTCTTCCACCTTCTTGTTACACGAAAAAAAAATCATTTTATTAAATCAGCTGCAATCATTTTATTTGTCATATAATTTTATTATTTTTTTTAATAAATTACTATTTGTTAAGCAAAAACATTTTCATGTTGACTCAAAAAGGTTTCCAAAACGGACATGAGCATAATGCATAGTTTATGGCAATAATATAAATGTACATTTTAAGAATGGTTTGTTTGTTTTAGATTTTTTTTTTTCTTAAAGTTCATTACAAAAAAAATCTAAATTATTTAATTTTATATTTCATATTCAGTCAATTTTTAGGGCAACTTTAAAATTTATAAATCTTACTTATCCTTGTTGCACTGGAAGAAAATAAACTGTCAGCCAAACAAAAATAAATTAGCAATTGTTAAAACAATCAAAGGAATTGAAAACCACAAAATGAAAATATAAGCAATATCCAAAAACATTTGTATATAGCCCTCCCAAAGAAGAAAAATAATTTTTTATATATTTATTTATTTGATTTACAAATTAAAATGAATTAACAAAAGTAAACGCATGTGCCATTATACATACAGCTGCATTATGTTTGTCACTGTTATGTAGCATAACACTAATGTCAACAGACAAATAATGAATAATGAAATTCCAAAATAAATTTTCTCAGTGAATTTAACTTATATCACGTGTTCTGAGTGAACTTCCTAATTTTTTAAATATTTTAGAAAACCCTACCAAGACTGATTATAAATATTTACTTGTAAACCTCAGAGTTAAAATATCTATAAAATATATTAGCTTTGTTACATTAAAAGGCTTAAGTCAACTTCACATTAAAGTCACATTAAAAATATCATTGATGAAAATTATATTAATTATCCACATCAATTCTCGAAGTATTGCATGCGATCTACTATTCCAAATGCTGTCTCTAATATTTCTAGTATTTTATCAAAATTCCTTGAGATTTTATATTTGTATTTTCCGATATATTACGTTTTGATATTTTGATGTGACATTTTCATATAAAAATTATGATATTTTATATTAAAACGGATAAAAAAAATATTTTCCATCCAGTTAAATCAGGTACCTTACGAAAAAAAATTGAATTTTTTTTTAATTTTTATTATTTAAAAATTTAATAAACAGTTTAAAATCTTAACTATTTTGATAGAATTCAGGTTATAAGTGAAATCTTTCTCTTCGAAATATTGTTTTCATTTCTCCGGCCTTGTTATAAGAATTTCTAAATAAACAAAGAAATAATGATGATATTTATTTTCAACCAAAATTCCTATTTAAATTCTTCCCGACAACAAGTTAATCCTACATTTCACTATATAAGTTGTCATAATAATTAAAAGAAGGTCGTGTTCTTTAAATTTCCTTTGATATATATTCTACTGGATGTTCCAAGAAATTTGTATCACGATTCTCATGAAGATAATTAGATTCCTGAAATGTGCGACACATTTCTTAGCTTTAATAGTGATTTATATATTCTTTTGCAGAAATAATTTTGATATTGCGTCAGTTTTAATAAAATTTATTACTAAAGCTGTGTCATCTAAAATGGCCTCATAAACATAAACTTAAAATGCTTTCCAAAATGATAAATGTATACTTAAAATTACTCGTTAATAAGTTCAAAATCGCAATTTATTATCATATTATCTTCATTATGCAAAGTTTCTAAAAAAGGGCTTCGGATTTCACAAAACTATTTTAGCTTTTAAAATGATAGGCTTGGGTACGTGAAGGATATCTAATACGCCAAAAAAAAATCAAAACTTCTCAAGAGACTGCTGAATCTAGAGAAAGAAATTTTGGCACCTTGTTACTCCATGAGAAATAGATGTTTATAAGATAAGAGATTTTAGTTTTAAGATTTTGATTTCAAATTTCTTTAAATTCAATTATTTTTTCTCATTAGTAAATTTAGCGCATATGTATAGATGTTATTTTTACACTCTATTAAAATTCAAAAATCATCTTTTCAGTGATTAGCTATTTTATTAGTTTATTCCTTAATTAAACTTTTTTCCTTTCTAGTTTAAATTTTAAATATATTTTGCAAAAATATTTTTCATTGTGTTTGTTAATGATTTTATACTCACACGATCAACGAAGCTTCTAAACACATTTTTAAGTGCTTTATATATTTAATAATAAATTTAAATTAATACATTAAAATTTAAAAATGACTATGCAAGTCAAAAACATTATTATGCTATGTAGCTTCAGATTCAAGATTTAATTCTTTAAACTATTTGAAGATACCGGAAACTTTATGAGATTTCGTTAACTATTTATGCTTCATTTGACATCTCTTTTACTGCCCAAAATTTTACTATCACTCCTCTTATTGCGCCTAATTTCAACAATGACATGAAGTTTATTCTAATCTACAAATAAATAACAAATTGACCAAATGAGATAGATCAATTCAATTTTCGTATCTACGTTTTTGTCTAGCAAGAGAACAATGGTTTGAGATAATTTATTATATGATATACACAATTATGGTAACATTTGATTAAGACTTTCTGTAAATTGATTAAAATTTCCTTATATTAAATTGAAATACAATAAAATACAATTTATATGATTTTTCAAGGGACTGATGACTGATAAATAAAAATATGTATAACCGAAATTTTAATAAACAAAATTCAATACATTTAGCGCGAATTCAATTAAACCTTTAAAATTATTACATAAAGGGTTAATAATTTTAAAAGTTTCTAAGTTTGCATTAGAGAATTATTACATAATATTAAAATCATTAAATTCAATTTTAAAAACGATTATAAAAGTGATAGAAATCATGACATCATTATATATCTATAGAACTAATTTTATTTTATTTATTCTAAACGATAGATATTCGCAATAAGCATTTAAGTAAATGAATAGATGCTTAGTAAAAAATAAATTCATTCTCATCTTACACTCTTTCCGATTTATAAGAAATGTCATCTACTAAGTATATCTTTTATGTTTCTAAGCACAACCATTTACTAAATAATCTCATTGCCATGCCATTACTCTATTCACCTGTTATGACCGGAGGTTAAGAACCCTGAGTTCAAGCACATCTTCCACAAATCTTCGATGTAACTGTCTTATTACCTATGAGAATTAAGTACAGTATTATGAATTAAATTAAATTCTTTGAATCTTTTTTTCGCTAATATTTTGACAAAAGAAATAAAAACAAAGTTTTCATTGAGGTTCTATTGCATTTTGAAAATTCTGTAAAATTCTGTATAATCTGTATTATATTCACATTTACAAATTTTAAAAAATGGAGATTTGTCGAAGAAATTAATGATTCTTCTGAAAACTTCTTTTAATTTATTGTTTTAATTAACTTTTTAAAACATGTTCTTTTAATTTATTTGTTATTATTCTTAAATTTATACTTTTTAAAACTATTGGTTAATAGTGTAATTACAATAAATTCCATGTCATGACAGAATCGTAAGAACATATTTCTTTTTTTTTATTTTACTAGACCGTTTTATGTTGCCAATTAATAAAGCAAATAAGTATGGGTATTCTCGCATTTCATTATGCGGCAAGTGTCCTCGTGTGTTAAATCATCATTTGTGGATAATTTTAAATTCACGGTAAAGATAATTCCCTGAAAAAATGTTTTCTTAATAGAGAAGGAGACATAATTTTAAAAATTTTACATAGAGAAAATCAATGTATAATTGAAATATCGCGTCTTAAACTAAGTTATTTATCATTATATAGTTTAGGAATATGGGATTTGATGAAAGGTGTATATATGTAAGCAACGCATAAATAAGGAGCGTATAACTGGCGCTTCATTGCATTTATATATTAATTTTAACTTT
>JAPMOR010069972.1:29774-57523 GCA_026543865.1 Argiope aurantia | reverse complement strand
TCTCCTTCTGGCTTCGTCGTCGTACTCCACTCGGACTTCACTCTCTGGCAGCCGCAGCCCCTTTTATAGATCTCAGGAGGCGGGGCTAGAAGCCTCTCAACCAATCAGGAACATTCGAGGCGTATCTCGGTTCCTACTGGACGGATCGGGAAAATTCTCGAAGTTTCGGGTATTATCTATTTTGGCGCCAAAGTCGCCAAATTCGTCGCCAAGTCGCCAAATGGTCGCCAAGTTTGTCGCCAAGCTCCGGGACCTTTGACGCGCCACCTGGACTCTGTCCCATTCAGATGACTGTAAAACTTTCCTTCTATTGATGGAATAAACTATCCTGGGAAGCCGAATTGCAGGTTTGTAACAATATTGAAACAAACTACTCTTATTTAAACTTATTTATGATTTAACATCATGCTAATGATTTGTCCTAGGTTAAACTTTTATTTTAGAAAATCTATCAGCATTTATATATTATAACATTTAAAGATTTAAACAGCATCCACATTTGCACATACAATATTGGAAGCAACCACTTAAAATTTAAAATACCTTTTAAGCTTTTATCGATAGTAATAATAAAGATGAATGTATGTTTGTGTGAGTGTGTGTGTGTGTGGGGGGGGGGTATATCTTAGAGCTTACAAGCGAAACCGTTTGGCCTATAGCTACCTACTTTTATATCTAGTAGGATTGGAATGTGCACTTCGAGCAACTTTTTTGAGATTTTATTCAGAATTTTATTGAGTTAAAAAATTCAACTGCATCTTGGCGCTTTTTCTCAATAACTTCTGAACATATTATTGAACAAATGTTTTCCCCTCCGCTTCAAAATTTTAAAAAAATGTTATTTGAAGGGTGCCAATTTAATAATCGTGCAAAATTCTACAGAAATTTGACAATTTCTTTTAAAATAATTTTTAATTTCATTAAAGCATTCAAAATGAATGAAACTGAAATGCTTGCATTATTTTATGAAATATCCGATTGCGGGATTTACTTATATCGTAGAAAGTTTAGGAAGAAGTGTGTATGTTTACTAGATAAATAAAAAATTGAAATCACAATATCACGAAATTTAGAAAAAGCAGATGAACTGAATATTTTTTTAATGGCGCTCTAATGTTATGGGACTGTCTCCATTGGAAAAGTTTATGTACGTGATGAACAGAACTTAACTAAGAAAGTGTAAGTAACATGGCCTTAATGTCAGATCTTAATGGTCGAATCAATATGGCATTATATCTAAACTATTTATCTGAAATCGATTATAAATAATATTCCCGGCAGTTTTTGGTTTTAACGTGATCCAAATGTGACTTGGTCCAACTTTTCTCAAAACTAAACGATATTTTCGGATATCTTAAAATTCAACGAAATGATTGAAATCAACTAAACGATTTTAATTTCAACAACTTAAAATCAACTTTTCTGATATCCAGAGTTAACATTCGAATTGTCATCATGTTTTTTTTATCCAATCCCCACAACTAGTGTAAATATTAACTTTTAATTCTAATCACTGAAGCTTACCCAAATAAAAGGAATTTAAAATTTTAACTCGATCTTAAAGCATTGCGCAACTCAGTGAATGCACTGGTCAAAAATTTCATTTTTTTTTTTAAAGTAACAAGCATTGCGAATAAATATGGGTAATCGTTAAAGTTGTATGTCATAGAATATAAATTACAAGAGGAAAGCAAAAGAAAAATGTAATTGTTGACTTTTTAATGCTCTTTAAACGTACAATGAATAAAATATAGGAATTGATCGGAAAAGTTCCACTTTCATAGGATCAAATTGACCAAATATTAGAAACTGTTCTACAAGTCTAATGTGACATGCAAAATTTTATTCATCTAAATTGTCGCATTTTTCTGTTATTTTTCTCCCCATACACACACAAAGACCTATTAAAAAAAATCTCTTTTCTAAATTATACTCTAAAAAAATATACAAGAAAATAAATATCTAAAAAAAAATATTAATGACTTTTTTTATGTTGTTTTTAAAATGAGCTATTATTGTTACTGTTATTACTGTACTATTAGGACTGTTATTTGTTACAATACATCATTATCTTTCAAAATATAGCAAAATCTTATAAAGGTATATGAGAAAAAGTTCGTATATAATTTCAAGAATTATACATTTTAGTACTCATTAAACATTTATATTTCCAATCATAACCTCATTTCATTTTAATAAAAACTTTATATTAAATAAAAATGGTTTTTCTTCATAGTAATAGTTTTAAAAAGGAATATTTTATTTCATTATCTCTGATAAATCAAACAACACATCTAAGATAGGGATGATTTATTTTAATAAATATCTGAAATTCATATCTAAAAGGCAGTTTTAAGAAAATATAAAAAGAAAATTTGAAAATAGATGCTTAATTTTTATTTAGCTAGCGGAGAATTAACTGTAATTGCTTTAAAAAAGTAATGCGAAATTTTTAGCATAAAAATCAAAATTTGTCTGTTTTGCTATTTTATATATTTAAATAACTGATGTTTAGGAATCACCGTTTCTCATATTTTCTTAGAAGGCTTATATTAATATTTTATATTTTTCGCAATTTATTATTTAAATTAAAAATATTCTCCGTAAATTCAATTATCTTGAACCGCTTTAAATTTTAATGATAACAGAATAAAGCACAAATCCTATACATTGTTTATTCAATTTTAAAAAAATCTTTACTTATTGTTTAAAAAATCTGTATTTAAAAATATGATATAATGAAGCCTAAAAAGAATTCAACGGGACGTTAATATAACTAAACTAAACTGAACCCAAAATGAATTTTAAAAAAATAAAATCAAAAGATAAATGTTTCCCAAGAATATGAAAAATATGTGTTTGATTTTAATTGAATTTCGAGTTATGCGTTTGTATTCTTCCATATATAAAGTAGATAATAAATTTTCTACTTAAACAAAGCACTTAGCTTTCGCTTTAAAAATTTCAGAAATAATATATATGCTATATATGGATAAAATTGCATTACAATGTGCATTTTTGAATAAAATGAAAAGTTTTTCAGAGAAACCAATGAAGAGACTTTATTCAAAACTTTGCTATTTTTTTTCTCTAAAATTTTTTCTTAATTGACTTTCAAATGCTTCAAGAGATTTTATGAAGAAGTGATACAAAATTTATAATACGGATTTCTGTTTCACATTAAAATAATTTTACGAATCTAATTTAGGTTTTGATTTAATTTACAAGATTAAAGGCATTTTTATATAATAAAATTCAAAAGTTTAATTCAAATTCTGTATATATTGATATACTGAAGTAAATCCTGAAAATTACCTTTTAAAGGAAATTACAAAATGATGCGTAATTGTATTTAAAATGTGTCTTTAAGCGATAATTATAAAAAAATAAAATAAAAAATAAAACGTCAATTCGTAAATAGAATTTTAAAAAAATTAAATCAAATATGTAATTTAATTTATTAGATTTTTTAGAGGTTTTATGCAGTTATATTTTATTGCATCAAGAATTACAAATTAATAATATTCTATAAAATTCAATTCAACGATAGAAGAAAATGAAATTACTTCAATCAAAACAACAAAGGACATAGAAATGTGAGTCTAAAGATATCATTAACGTGACTTCTATTAAATTAAATTAATTACTATTAAATTACTAAATACATTTTTTGATTATCACTCTAATTTACCTGTATATCCGGAGTTAAGTATATAAGTGGATTTTTCAATATTTCTCATTGTGAGCAATGTAACTCAATTATAATTAATAAAGCTGTAAATGAATGTGTAAAATTCGAAAGGAAATCAATCTAGATTTACTGAGTAGATTATTTTTTAAATTTTAAATTGGAGAAAAAAAATATTTCCTGGCGATATTAATTGCTGAAATGCAGATCACTTTTAGAAAATGAAAAGAAATGACTGTTCATAAATAAAGAGTAAAAAATATAGTAGCTTTGGGAAATGTAATATTTTGATGTTTTTAGAAGATTTTTATTAATGTCGTTAGCATTTAGTTTATATTACATGAATTAGGGCTAAATTACAAGTGGGATGCATTTGTGGAAATACGCAGAAAAATGCAAAGCGGATAAGAGAATTAGAAATCAGAAAACTCAAATAAATCAAGAAAAGCTAAGAAAAATCTAATACTTGTAAAAGGACAATTTTCCCAGCTTGCCATCTAGCGGCCACTCGATAAAACTTGTCTGTGCTCTGGAGTCATAGATTAAGCATGGTGTTTACCCCCGAGAATTGCACTTTTCCTTAAATGTTTGCATTAATTGTTCGTCCTATTATTGTTTTTCGTGTGTTATGTCCTTTAATGTTTCATTAAAAGATTTAAATCATTTAAGCTTCTTTCCTTAAGAGTTTTGTTTTTTTTTCCCTAGCAGGAATAGTTTTTGGCTCCCAACGGTAAATAGTTTTGTTTAAGGTTACATACTTTCATTTGATTTCTAATGTTTACTACTACTATTTCTTCTTTTATTATTAACACGGTTTAATTATTATTTGACAAAAATCAGATAAAGTTTTCATAATTTTTCAATTATTTTTCAAAAACTAAAAAGGCACTCCTGAATAAAATTTCAAAAAAAAAAAATTAAGTAAAAGCAAGCTTTCAAACATCAATAAATATAATAATGGAAGATACAAAATTTATACAACGAGCTTCAATAACAATTCTCTTATTAATTTTTTTTATTAAATTCATTTTTTCGTCAATCATACTGTTACACTATTTAACAAGTTTTTTTAAAGATTTTATTCGATAACTACTGGAAAACAATTTATTTCAATATGTTCATTAATGTATAAATCTATTGTATAATTTTTTGAATTATTCAAAAGTGATATATTTTAACTACTAATTCAAGTAATACCTTATTTGCGTATTCAGCTAATCATAAATATGAAACATTCAATTCTAATAGTTAAGAAACGTACATTATTTCCAATTCTAATAGTTAAGAAACAATACTGAATTATTTAAATACATACATGGTTTATTTTCAAAATTTAGTGCACATATATATTCCACAATAAAATATATTATGTTTCATTGAATTTAACGCCTTCTCTAAGCAATGAAATCTAACATCATTATTATATTGAGTGTAATTTCTTATTATAATGAAATAATATGTAGAATAGTTTTTGAGCAGTCGCACAGATAATAAAAATTAATTTTATTAAAAAAAGGAATTTTTCAACTGCTCGACTAACATGCAACCAGAATGCAAAATAATTTATCGAAATTCTTGTGAATGTTATTTCAATAATGTAAATGTATAAATCATACTACATAAATAATTTAATTTAAGTGCTATACATTATTATAATCTATTGCATAATAATATCTTACATATTTATATCGGAAAAAAAGTTTCAATCGTCATATACCAGAAATTTTTAAAAATTCTATTGGTTTTTGAAAACGTGAAAGCAATTAATTATATAAAAAAATAACTAAAACAAATGCATTTGTGACTCTTTTTCTTCAGTATAATACATGAGACCTAATAATAATACGTGAAACTTAATTCTTAAATAGACAGTTTTCGACCGCTAATACAAATATAGAGACTTAGTATTCTTCTGATAAGGTTTTCAGCTTCACTCTGATACGAAACCTGATTCCACCGTAAATTCACCATATACTTGAATTTTACCAATGCGATCCATCCAGAATTAAATTCCTTCTGAAAACATATAGATCTGTGCACGAAAACATGAGATGATAACCTTTCATTAACACTCTCACTCCAAAGATCATTCGAATTCAGGTCATTCAAAATATTATAACACTTGGTTTTCTATTTTAGAGATAAGAAAAATTCCTTATTCCCTCAAAAACTATAATGACAGCTTGTGTTCTGAAAGGATTGCTTTATAAAAGAGGGCGCAGCTGATGGTTGCACCGCAAATGTTTATTTGAACATCTTTTGAGAGATCTCATAAACTACTCTTTTCCAATCTGTTTGAGAGAGCTTATTTAATGAACAAAGCACGCGCCTCGAGTACTCAATCAATAACGCTTAATGAAAGAAGAAGAATATCCAGGTATCTCAGATGTTCACCATAATTTCATTAAAATAGCATTTGTGGCTTTACAGTATTGATAAAGTTAAATGGAATGTCAGAAAAATAATAATTCTAAAATAATCTAATATTAGTTCTTATTTCTTTGCGCAAGAATTGTTAATTTATCGAGTTCTGAAACAGTTCCCTTTTTCTTGCAAGTGACAGTATCATTTATTTGATCAGGATATAATAATTTAAAAGCACCGAATTCTGAAGAGAAACACAATTTTTTTCAGGATCTTCTTTCTTCATAAAATACTCCAAAAACTAGGAAATAGCGATGCATTCCATTTCCGTTAAAATTCTGGATACATTTTTTTTTCTACTTAAAAAATGCCCCTTCTTTTTCCCCTTGCTTTATCTGATCATTCGAGAACTCATTGTCCTTATCTATCATTCATAAACGGTACTGATGTCAGCGATATTTTTCATATCGTTAGTCGTTAAATTTTCAGGTCCCTTCTTGGTCCTTTTCTTCTCTTTTTGTAAAATCCTTTTTTCTTAGAATACATCGCTTTCTTCAATATTTTAATTTCGAAGAAGTTCAATGTCAAATTAGTTTTTAATCTTCTGAGAATTCAATGTTACATTTTCTTACACAATTTTTGATTCAACCTTAAAATTGTTGCAATTCATAAAGGTGAGACATATAATTATTACAAAAACATTAAAAGGACGGTTTGTTTCTGAAGTAAGGATTTTGTTAATGCTTTCGATATTTAATTAAAGTTTATTATTTAAATTTATTTGATATTTAAAGTTTGATTATGTTTTGATATTTAAAGTTTTATATGCATATGTTTACGTTTCATAATTTTCACTTAAATTTAAAAGAACGAGGTCTTTCTAATTAGGCTGAGCTGTTCTAAATTCCAATTCTTTGCCTTGAAATGCAAAAATAACCCTCATTTATCTGAAAATAGAATTAAAGAACCTTTATTATCCCGAACTTTATTATACAATAAATATTTTCTCTAAAAGAGAAGTTAATTAGATTCAAGTGTTTAAAAAAATTAGCATCTGAAGAATTCTGCACCCCAGCATTGAGTGTACATAAAATACGGCTTTTCTAGTTTAGCAAGCACCGTTGTGTCACCCTGAAGAAAAATATTAAATATATAGAGTGCTCAAAGTGGTGTTCCTGATTATAAAAATTTATTATGCGAGAATTATTATAATTACCACGTATTTCAGTAGATTTCAACGTGTACTTCCTTAAGAAATCGGAAACTGTCGAAGAAGTATTTTTGGTCTGGCATTCGTTAACCTGTCTTTCTTAACAAAAGCTTTTAGTTGATCGAGTGATTTTGCCAAAATTTTGCTATTGATATAACTTCAAAAGGAAAAAAGAATCAAGAGACATAATATGAAGTAATTGTTCTTTCATTCCATTGTTTCATTGCTTTTACATCAGGAGAATTTCCTCATTAAAAAAATTGAAACACGTGTTGGACACAAATGGGCATTTTTTTTTTGTGAAATCATAGCACACAATTTGAATTTTCTTTCATCGGTACTTCATTTAAATATAAAATTGATACCTTTCTTAAAACTCTCCACCGATTCACTCTTGATGTTGAAGAAGCACCATCAATAGCACAAATGTTTTTTAATGAAGTATCCAATCATTTCATTCAATGTTTATTTCGTGATAATTTTCTATAATACAAAGTAAGACGTTGTATTAACCCTGTAATACGGCAAGATGAATTATGCTTTTTTCTCTTTTCCTGCTTTTCCTCGTAAACGTTTTTGATATTGACCTATTTTTAAATTTTTGTTTATTAGTATTATTACGAGTGCCAGATTTAAGGAATTTCCAGTTAGTCCTCCTCGCTTCATACTGGTCGGATTTCCCAATTCTAATGCGCTTTAGATTAAATCTCGAAATGACGTTTGTAGCCTTATAAGAGGATACATAATACCTTGAAGACCTTATTATGTAAATAAAACCTAAAAAAGACTTCAACAGTTTTTAGCCGAAGGTATTAAAAACGAATAATTATGAAAAATACATAAAAAAAAAATCTTAAATATATTTTGTGTAAGTTTTGTGTAAGTATGGGATTTATTTCAATTTTTAAATGCTTCTTTATTTAGCTTTGCAGAACTTAAAATGGTTTTGAATGAATTTTTTATTTGCAATGAAAGAAAGATCCATTTTTGCTTTTTCTGTTCTTAACTCTTAATTATCATAATCAAGATATTTCATAAATATATATAATACATAAATATAAATAAATATTACCCTTATAATTCTTCCTTCTGTTGCTTTTAATCCATCATTTTCTTTGATTTTTTGAAAGTGATGACAAAAATGCTTAAGGAAGTGATTATTGACTTTGAATTTACACTCATTTATAACTGTGTAAAGTTTCATTTTCCTATTTGAAGAATTTACTGAAATAATACAAGACAAATTTATTGATCCAAGCTGTTTCTTAACACTGGTATTTCAGCGAGTCTTTCCTTATTTTTTGAAGAGTTAATATAAATATTTCAAAAAATTATTAAACGGAAGGAATCGCAGGAAGGAAAGACTGGACTATTTAGTTTTCATTAAATTTTGAAAAGTGATCAAATAATCTTTAACTTAAGCGTATAAAAAAGTTCAAAATGAACATCTTTGACACCTATGCTTAGTTATCCATTTCTAATAATCCTTGCTTATACGCAATACAATTCATCATTTGTTTCATCAAGAAAGACTTTTTGTATTCGTCAGCAAGGAACTGCTCTGTCTGTAGATGATGAAATATACAGAGAAAAAGATAAGTAACCCCATAAATAAAAGTTAATACCCATTAAAACTGATAATACAGGAGGAAGTCCAGCAAGTATGTATATTCATTTATCAAGTAAATCAACACCAGTCTTATCGTCTTACAGTTGATGTATGACAAGCACGAATACCATCTATATGCTAAAACATCTATGAAAATATTATTAAAGGTCAAAGCTTTAAGACATTAGGAGAAACTAACTGAATGCATAGGTTACCATTCAGGACACTGTTTCACAAAATAGGATACACCAAAGAATTTTCAAGAATGCCACACCACACATTTATAGAACATAATTGCCAGTGATGAGCATCTTGTAAGATGAATTGATTTTTTTTTCGTTTGATAAATGATAGTTTTAACTACTGATGTCTCCATTGCGGTTAAAATGAGATTCTTCTGTCCAAATTACATTTCCAAGCAAAAAAAAAAAAAAAGATTTGATTTTACCTAATGTGGTGCCCAAATGTAAAACTCTAGATGCTGATCACGATTTGATTGTAGCTGCATATGGAGTTCATGATTGTGACATGGTATACTGTAATAATATTCTCTGCATTATCGTTTTTCAAATGGTAAGTTCTCTACTGATTGTTCGTAAATTAGCATGAGGGTAACTTCAAAATATATTATCCAAAATGTCAATTTCTGTATCATCTGTATACAGCCTCTTCTTCAGCGGGGAAAGAACCCTATAAACTGCAATCACTAAACTGTTTTGCAAATACATTTTCTAAAAGAATATTAGAAACTCGGAAAAAAATATTTACAATCTTTGGAACTAATACAACTATTGTATGAAACTAATTATATTTAGCTGCATACAATATAAATCATTGACATCTCAAAACCTTTCTCGTAATTGAAATATGAAATTCTTTGGAAAATCTGATATCACATACAAAGATTTTTTTTGGTCTTTTTCACTATTTCATTGACATATCTTAAATGTTCAATGTCTCAAATTTTGATTTAATGAATGTTTATATCGAAATTTGATTATATTAAATGTTTTCATCTAAGTTTATGATTAGATACTCTAAATTTTAAAACATGCACAGTGATGCATTTTTTTAAAAATCACAAACGGGAAATTTAGTGGACTTAGATGAATATAAAAGGAACATTTTACTACCTGATACATTTGCACTGTAAATGACAGAATAAAAATTAAATTTTTTAAAACTTCTTTTATTATCATACTCTACAGAAACCAATGTATTTTCATGCAATTATCTGCCTTATTTATTGATATTTGCAATCTGCCTTATTTATTGATATTGAAATATATATTTAAGTGCAATATTTAGGAAAATAAACGTATATTCCACCTCTTTTTTTTATTAGATACAGTGTATCTGTAACAAAACAAACGAAGGAAATATGCTTTATCTGAGGAATTTTTTTTTAATTTAAAAGAAAAATTACGTTACGTATACGTAAAATTACGTATTTTACAAGTAGCATAGGGCCTCATTATGCGATCAATTAGAATCCATTTAATCAGTTTATTTTATTTTATTTATTTATTCTTACCGTTGATCAATAGCCAATAGAAAAATCTTCTTTTTGTATTCTGTTATATTTCTACAATCTTCGCAAGAAAAATCCATTTTAAAATTCAAATTAAAGTTAAAATGCTTAGTTTTCAGGCTTCGCCTTTTTTAAGAGTCATCTGATTACAACATTTTTATAATCATAATCCATTGAAATAATCGAAGCATTTCTTTTCATTGGATATAATTCATTCTTTGAGTCCTAATGGTTCCCTAATAGACCTTCCCTTTTGGATTATATTTCAGGCAGACAGAAAAAAAACCCCAATGTTAAATAAGTTTAATATGTTTGAAAAAAATTGCATTGACTCTTGTATTTTTTAGATTGTTGAAATTAATTACACCTCTTAAATGAAAATGATGGAAAACAGGCAGACTTTAATTTATGCTATGCGAGAATTTTAGATTTTTATTTCCTTTTTCAAAAGAACGCATATTAACGCATTTATTTCCATTCAACTACAATCTTGAAAATCCAAACCTTGTCCAGAAAGGATTACCATTGAATATTTGTTAGTATTTATTTAAGTTTGTTACTGCAAATTATTCACAATAGGTCTAATTATGTTTGACGATATAATTAAATATTCCTTCAAATCATAAACAATAATTACCATGTCATGATTTAAATTAACAATCATTTCCTAATTCATCATCAGAGAGTCTTTCGTTAAACATGAATTGCAATTAATCGTATAATTGATTTTAGGATGCAATAGTATTGTCTGAAATGCATTGTTAGCGAATTGTATTACATTTGGACTCATTTATGCTCCAGAAATGATTGTCATATCTACATTGTTTACCTTTAAATCGTTATGAATGGTATTCAGTGGAAATGATTTGATAGCAAGCAATATGCCTACTAGATGATAATAAATCATACAATACATATTCGGAGTTGTTATATAAAAACAAAATATATATATGATCCTCTAGCAAGCATTCTATCAAAGGAACGAAATAAAATTTTGAATATTATTTATTCAAAAATATTAAACGAAGGGAAAAAAACAGTAGCTGAGTTCTCTCAATTAGTCTTAAATGACAAATTTTTGAAAACTTCAAATGACAACTTTCTTTTTCTACAAATCTGGTATACACATTAAAAAAATTTAAAATAGAGGCAGAGTGGTCTTTATATCACAAAAAATAACGATTCTAAGCTACTATCAAGCCTAAATCTTTTTTACTATCATTTTAAAATTAAAAAAAAATCAGCAATATACTAATTTTTAATTCCGAACAATTTTTCCTATAATTAAAAAAAAATTCAAAATTGATATCGCGCTAAATTTGTCAAATACTTTTTATTATTGTAATAAATATTCACGCCAATTTATTCCGTATGTCAATCGCATACTTTTGCCAATGTTTCAAACATGTTTTAAAAAATTGCTTTCGTCGGATTTTTAAAAGAAGAATCAACTTTCGTTTTTATCAACATGATAATATTTTTTCAGCTGACATTCCTTCATAAAACCACCTGGTGTGAAAATCATTATGCACAAAAGACAACAATCCATCCAGTCAAATCAGAAACAAGTGTAAGAGATTGTATTACGAATTAGAAGTTCAAAATTAAGGGCACATTTTTTTTTAATTTTAATTTTAAGAAAAGGGAAATTGATGCATCACTTTGATGGCAGCTTAAAAAACATTTGAGAAAAAAAAGAAAATGGTCATCTACAAGAAGGTAGTTTTAATGAACTCTCGTCTAATGGATTCCAATGGATCCCAAAAGAGCAATATCATTCCCTCTTCCGCTAACATGAGACTTGCGAGAGCGATAAGAGCCTGAGTATTCGTAGTGATCCTGGCATTTATACAGGCGTTATGTGTTTCTAACACAAAACTATTTGATATTTCATTTATTGTTTATTTGCTCTAGAACATGAGGCCTTGATAGGTTCTTCTCTATCATTTTCCCTCTTATATATACATCATGAGGCCCACATTGCCGAATGTAAAAGGAAGCACCGAGTAAGATGACAGTCCATCACTAGTCATAAGTATATATGAGTGCATGTTTCTTTTTTTTCTTTTGTCCTGTCATATAATTACCCTCTTTTTATCCGTCGAATAATTACTCTATATGATCGTGAGATTTGTCATTGGCTAAGATAGAAATCTGGCCAATCCGCCACTGGTTATTAATACCCGTCACTTACTATTAAAAGTATGAGTGAGTACTTCTTTTTTGTCGTATCATATGATTAATTTGTATTTCTTATATAATTACTCCATATTGTCAAGAAACTTAATAGCGAATAAGTTCCTCGACTCACCCATTGGCCCGTAAGCAGTAGTTAAGCTAGCTAGCGGCTAGCCAGTATAAGATTTACTTAAGTGAACGTAAGTTTACTACTGGTTAATTATTATAAGTGCATACTTATTTGTAATTACGCGATTTGTATTTGTCATATAATGACTCCATTTAATCGAGGAACTTGACAGCGGGTAAAGTGGCCATTCTGCCATTGGCATTTAGTATTTTGAATACGTACTTTTTTGTCATGTCATAAGGTTATTCTTTTTTGGACGAGGAATTTGCGAGTATAAGGTGGCAATAGGTCAGTCTATTTTTGGTTATAAATATATATGAGTGGGTGTTTTTTATAGTGTTATAAAAAATATTCTTTTTGTATTAGCAACGTGATTTCTTTGCATATTACTTATTGCTTAAAATTTTTTTACATATCAAATGATTATATATTAACAGTAATACCACATATTTCGAGAATTCGAGAACTCCCAGATGAATTGAAATGTCGCATTAGTAATGTTCACTTAGACACACATTTTTATGAGAAACTTCTGTTTATGGTACGAAATGTAGACAGTCTAATTAATATTATTATTTAATTCAAATTCTGTTATTATGTCCCCCAGAAGCTCACCTGCAGGGAGATTAATTTTGCGATTCTCAGCAGGACTCATTATGAGGCGCCTATTTTAACAATTGGCCAATCTAATTGTACAATTTACATCGAATATATGAGAGACCGGATTAGAGAGTGGCAAATTTCTAAGAATTTGTTAAATGGAAATTTTACTATTGCATTGCTAAATTATATACTAAGCGTCAATAAAGTGTAATTTTTCCAAAGTGTACATAGAGAATACAGCTGAAATTTAACATGCTGAAAATTGTAGTGCAATGAATGAAATAAAAACGCTTGAAAATATTCAAAAATTGTCCGTAGGCCACGTCAACAAAACGGTTCAATGTCAGAAAACATCATAATTTGAATCATAATTTTTCGTATAATAAGTATTTTACTTGCCTTGTAAACGAAACTGTAAATAGCATTTTATATTATTAAATAATTTAATTTCATCAAATCCTACAAAACTTTAGGACTTTGGTCAGGATTTTAAACAAAATGAGCACTTATGTGTGAAAATGTATAAGAAAGAGAAAAGTAAATAACTGAAAGCATGAAATGCCTTAGTACTGATTGATAATGAAATGATTTAAGTGCTAATGATTTAAGAATAGTACTGATAAATCAAATCTGATTGAAATTGTTTATTTTGCTAATGATGGTAGTGAAGTGTTTAAATGGACATTGGGGTTTAAAAAAACATGCTTTGTGTGACTGAAATCTAAACATGTTAATTTATTTTGATATTCTTCTCCATAATATGGAATATTCGTATATTCATCAACAATAACTTTGGAAACCAATCGGAAAAGGGATTTAAAAGAAATAGATAACTTTAATAATATATTTGATGAAATCATAATAATATATTTGAACAGTTCTATCAGAAATTTAATATCGTTATTTTATTTTCCAACAGCAAAAAAAAAAATTGCCAAAATAATTATTTTCAAAGATGTTACTCAAAGTGTGTAACGCATCATCAAGCATTTCCATTGTTGATAAAATCAATTTGTTTTGACAGCCACTTGAGGTGTATCAGATATAGTTATTTTCAACAACCATATCATTTAAAATCAATCAAGAACTGGATTTCAAACGAAACCATGACTAAGACATAACAATAATATATTAATAGTGCTCTACCATAAAGGTAGTAAGGGTAGTATGTAGTCTACTTTATAACACCCATGTCTCGGTTTTTATGAATACCATTATATACTTTGGTTTATTTCATATGAAAGTGAAAATCATTTGGAATATTTTTTGTATTGGCTTTACTAAAACCTCGGAAAGTTGTTAGTTATTATTAGAAAGAGAGAAAATTGTATGCACTAGCTAAATGACACAATATTGATTTTACCAAGTAATCTAAACATTTTACCAAAATATGTTTTTTGTCAGTATTTTATGCCTTTTATTGAAGAATTTGGAATAGTATGGAAGTTATGGCATACCGTCATATTCTATCAAGTATTGTCCATCAGCTATTGATGGCTAAAAAGTACAATTACTGTAATAAATGATGCTGTGACATCAGAACATGGTAATATAAAGTTGATATGTGTTTAGAACTTGCGTTTCGTTGTACCATACTTAAAGAAAAATTTTCCAATTATACTTATGCAATTTTACTACCTACATTATTTCACTGAATAATTAAAGTACTATATGCTTTAAAATAGAATGAGTTGAGCTCTCAAATCAAATAATTGAATTTCAAGTTTCAATTGACGTTGTTTGTTGTGCATGTTGTCTTTCTCTGATATAGGCTATGTATTAAATCCAGCAGTCGTAATATTTCTTAACAGAAACTAAGTTTTTATGCTTCTATAATCTTTTTATATTTTAATGCTGATGTGTAATATTGATGTTCGTCCCTTGCTTTAACCAGTAACTGACAAGAATAATACTTCAAAATTATACGACAGATATGAATTATCTTCCCAAATCATTGCAGGTGTTTCATACCCAGATATTTTCCCTTTTTTTCTTTCATCACAGAATTTTTTTCCCCTAGTGCAAGAAAATTTTTCAATTCAAGAAAATTCTACGAATCCAATGCGGGATGTAATCTCATATAGAGTGTGCAGATTGCGACTATGGGACTGAAGATTCCATCTGAAATTTTATTTACACATATGTAGTAGAAAGCAGAAAAAGCATCTAGATTACTTGAGGACTTTTTCTACCCGTTGTTTTCAAAGAAGATTCACTCTGGTAGTTCAGTTTCTATATGTCTTAATTTTCATCGGCTCGATCATATACACTTATGCAGATAAATTTTAACATTTATCTTTTCTTAGTGAATCATTTAAGTAGAAAATCTACTGTAATCAATGCAGCACTAAAAAGAAAAATTATTTTTCAAATAACTTTTTTTAATGTGCCATTTTTTTTTCGAATGAAATGTAAAAATAAATATATTTGGAAACAAGAAAAGATGAAATAATTAGCAATAAGTAAAAATGAATTTAAAAATTTTTTGTAGATTTATTTTATTTGTGTACATTCGAAACAGCTTTGTCTACAGTTTTTTACATATCAATGTTGAACAGAGTGAAAAGAGTTGATTCAAAGATTGCTTCAATTCGTGTGTTATTCTATACGAACTTAAAAGTGCGAAAAAATTTAGTTAAGAAAAAGAAACTGTTAGCTTCAAAGAACACAACTTTTAAAGAAAACAAATAAAGCACGTTTAATGACACATCATTTACTATTCACCCGGAATGAAAAGGTGGATGAAAGAATGTTTGAATGAATGTAATTGATTAATAAGTGTATTGACATTGAAAAACTAAACAATACACATTTTGATACATATAATTAAAAGAAATCCTTGTTTTCTGAATTTGTATTATTAAAAGAAAGAGTAACATAATTACTAAAATTTTTGATAGAATTTTTTGCGGCATCATAAATTTAGAGCTTTTGGTATCTTCACCTTCTTCGGAAAAAAAGAATTAATCTATGTATGTCCACATGTGTCCAAACTATGTCTGTTAAATCGTGATTAACCTTATTACTCTTTTTTAAATTAATAAATCCATACACAAGCAGTCGTTTAACGGAATTGCGTTTGCTGTTATTTTTTGCTTAATAATGAAACTTCTTCTGTTCCTTAATATTGAATTGTCAATTGCTTTGACTTAATTCAATATGACTTCACACAAAGAAGTGATTTTAGTTTGAGTATAGCTGTAATTCCATATTTTTTTAATTTCAATTATGAAATCAGATGATTTGTGAAAATTGATTAAATCTCAACTTTTAAAAGTGATATAACGACAGAAAGTAGAATATCAATAAAGATAATAGCCAGATACTGTTAAAACCCTAAAATATTATATATTTTCTTTAAAAAAATTCGAGTGAAGTTCTTGTGGTCGAAAGAAATCTCTCTCAAATTCCTACGAATAAAAATTTTAGGTATAATTTCTTGAATAGTTGGACAGCTGTCATAGCTGGCTGTACCGTTTTTGAACGATTGTCTTGGGGTATTACAATGGTGAGGTGCTTGTCCAACAATTAAAAAAAAGCAAATTGTTCTCTGTTGGTAGGACTTTAGCTTTCAGGGCGGAAAGAAACTGTAAATTCGGAATGGTTCTGTGGTCGTTTTTGGATTTCTCTTACACGTAGTACAGAAAAAGTACAGGAAATAGTAAAAAAAATTGTAATCAAGGTTTTGACTCGTCTCGACATTTTAAACTTTCCAGAATTCGAAAAACACATTTTTGGAAAATGTCCATCGTTCTGTGACAAAGAAAACTAAAAAACGCTTTGAGCTAGACAGATAAAATTTGATATATATTCTTTTCAGCGAATTAATAGATTTCTATCAAATTTTGAGTAAAGTAGAGGAAGTCTGTCTGTCCGGCTGTTCGAATATAATTTAACGCAATAATTACGAAATGAAGAGAGCTAGGTAGATAAAATTTGGTACATAGATTTAACATTTATAGTGTAGATACCTATTAAAATTTGGGCCACATCAAACAAGGGATTGATCATCTGTCGATCTGTACTTTCAGAAATATGTAAACGCGATAACTCAAAAACGCAAAGACTTAAACGTATCAAATTTGGTATGAGAATTTATAACTACAAATGTAAATTTGTGTCAAATTTTTGCGTGAGTCGGTTGAGCAAAACATGTCTAATGCAAAAATTCGATTTTCGGATATTATTAATTGTATGCCAGGGAGTAATCGTCAAAAACAGCTGCCAAGGTGGATACAATAGCTTAATTTAACATGCTAGACTCACACCAAAGATTAATATATCCAAACTATTGAACGTGAATGTCATTCAAGATGTTCTCTCAAATAACACCGTCAGTATAGAGTATGCGAGAAAGATCCCAGGAGACCACTGCCACCGGATTTTTTTTTCAATTTGAATAGGCTTGAATTGAATGTACTTATCATCGGTTTGACTTTGTCATATAACCAGTGGCATAATAAGGCGCGGCAAATCTTATTGACTTAGATATCACTATCAGGAGGCACAAAATTTAATATCAATCAGTTGCGTTTAGAAGAAAATAACTATGTGTTTTCTAGACTATTAAAATTTTAATGATTCTATATAAAGGATAACAAACAGAAAGCATTATTCCTATTTTCAAAGTGTGTAGAAAAGTATGATACACTTCTTATTTGCAGTTATGGATTAAGCTCCTTAGTAGAGATCCTTAGTCAATGCAAATTAGGGAGCCCTCCTTTTCCTTCCAGAAAAAAAATATATTTTTATTATTTTTAATTTGCTCACATAACAGATTTTATAAACAAATTTTATGATAAATTGAAATGAAAAAATAATTAATTGATTATTACATTCAAGATAGTTAATTTCAATATTTTGTGTATAAAGAAAATTTAGCTAAAAAAAAGTAAACGTTAAACAAAATTGAAAAAAATATAAATACTTATTTACTGAATTTTAATTACTCAAATATAAAGTTTAGCAGTGCTTTTATTAGTCAGTTAAAGAAAAACCGTTCTGTATTTAAGCTATGTTTAATTTGAATTTGAATACACTCGAAATCAAGGCTTTTGCAAATTGAATGAATTCATGAGCACTCAAATAAAATGAATATACATTTTTATCCAAAGATTAGATTTATTATACCATGCTATTACACGTGCATAAAATATTTATCAGCTTTACACAGCTTCTAAATAAATGCATGGGCTTTATTATACATTTCGTGAGGAAAAATTATAATTTTTCGTCTTTTAAGGATTGAACCATTTGTAACTATTCAGTTTTGTTATTCATTTATGCAATATAACTAGATTAAACATTTAGATATTTTGCAATTTATAAATGTTAGGGTTTTTATTCAGTGTTGTTATTATAAGCTATGATAAGTTATATTTCAAAATTGCATTTGGTATTCAATGCATTTAGAGTGCAGGCAAATGATTTAAATAGTTCCCACAAAATTTTTTTTTTTACTTTCTAGTTATTTTTCCTTACACATTTCATAAGATAGAAAATTAGTTTAGTTTCAAGGTAAAATCCTCTACGGTAATTCATTTATTCAACTGTGGATTATAATTTACTTAAATATATATTTTAAAATTCCCATATATTGAAGTAATTTAGACTTATTATAATTTGATTTTATACTTTAACAATGATAAATAATCTTAATTAAATCTCATCTTTTGAAAGTTATTTTATCTAGCACTTTTCTAATTGTCTAATGCAATGCAAAACCCCTATGAAAGACTGCAAAATATTAATTTATACATGCATCAAAGTTTATAAATTTTTTATACATATACAAAGTTTTATACAAAGTTTATACAGTTATACATTTTTATGAGGGTTTTCTTGTACTTTTCAACTTATTGCTTGGTTATTAGTAGCAATTACTGCAGTTACCACACCAAAAAATAAATTAGTTGACTAAATAAAGTAAAATTGGTATTATGAGATTAATATAAGTAATTTGATGGGAGATTGACGAAGGCTTCGATTTATAAATACATGCAATTTCAGTTATGAAATTTTGGATATATGTTATTACTTATGCTTAACAGCAATTTCAGCATTAACTCGCCTTGTCATAGCATTTCACTGCAACATAAATGCAGTTTAAAAAGTGGGAGACGTTCGTTTCGTATATGCTTTGGATGCCATTTCATGTAGGCACGAGTTTGTTAATAACTAATTATTAAACTATTCACAACTGATTGGAAAAAGGAATTAACTTATGCAGAATTCATACAGCACCACAATGATAAATAAGTATGAGCTGCTATTTATTACGATAAATACAAGAATTCAAAATTATACATATGTATTAAATCCCTTTCTGTGCAAAAATGATTGGCTGAAGGACAACGAAATTTGTATTATATTTATTTTGTAAATATACTCTTTTGAGTAAGTAGTTAGGATTTCTTTCGGAAAAAATTAGTTTATATATTAGCCAGTAAGCGATAAACGCCTCTGAGACGTTAGTAATTTACATAAAATTGAAAATATTTTTAAAAAATTTTCTATACAATGAGGGCATGAAAATTATTTTTTAATAAAACGATTTAAGTAAGTAAGGTTCCTATTTTAAGTGACTTTGCCAGATGATAATGCGGTTCAAAATTGCGAAATCCGTACTGCAGTTACATCAAAATGAGAAATTAATATGATTAAACTGAATCAATTGAAATAAAAGCACTTCTGTTTTAGGTCAATTATTTATGCCAAGGACTTCTTAATACTAAAATGATTTCTACTTATGATTTTAACTCTTTAGCACAGGTACCCATTTTTTGAACATTAGGACACGAGCAGAGTTATTTGACCCCAAATTGTCAGACACTTATCCTTTTCTTATTGACTATTTGTATAAAAATAAAATATGGTCAAAGTGCATAACTGTTTTTCCATGCAAATGTGTTCGTATTTAAGATAAATACGATTTTTAATAAGAAAAACCAAAATTGAACTTTTTTATACCTCATCTGAATTCATTTTCTTTTACTCATTTTCATATAAAATTTATTATTTCTAATATAAATAATTTTCTCCTGTATAAAAATATTGGAAGAATAAGAAAATCTATATTTTATATAAAAAAAAATTTTGGAAACAAAAAAGAAGCTTAAACATAAAACTTTGAAAATTCATAACTTTTATCTTTCATTTTAATATACATAATAAAAAAAAAGTACTTTTTATCATTCTTCCTTCAGAATAAAATAAATTTTTAACAAAAATTTCAAGAAAATTTATTCTTATTATAAAAACATGCATTTTATATAATGATTTGCTACATTTTTCAAGAGCTGGAAAGGACTTGGTCAAATTTTCTAGAGTATTCAGAATATGCAGGTTTTTTTCCCCCGATTTTGTATCATGATCACTTTCCGACTACATGACGAATCTGAAATAGCATCACTTTGCGAAGACTTGCGAACTTGTATTAAGACTTGCGAACAGATCTCTGAATCTGTATTTTTCACTGTTGTAGTCATAACATTAAATGGGTCTGAAACGTTAGCACACGCTGGAGTCAAATTGACCTCAAACCACCTTAAAAAAAAATAAGAAACATTGTTTTCTGTTGTTCTAATCTTTTTCTAGCTCCTCCATAAAGGTATAGATTGGTTTAGTTTAGTTATATTAACGTCCCGTTTGAAGCAACACTAGGGCTATTTTGGGACGGACCTTGTAATTTTGAACCACGGTCAGATGACGAGGACGACACCTGAGCTGGCACCCCCTCTCCACACCACACCACACCAGCGGGAGAACGTTTGGTCAGAACGTATTTAACGTGCAACAGACCCCCTTACACGACGGTTCTTCGGTGGAATCGGGTCTCGAACCTGAAACCCTCCTGTTCCGAAGCCGAGACCTTACCACCAGGCCACCGCGGCCCTCATGAAGGTATAGAAAGAAACATGAAGGTATAGAAATAAACATATGTATTTTTTTTATAAATTCCTAAAATGTCTAAACAAAAGAGAAATGTTGGGATCAAAAAGACCCTGTGCGTGTGCTGATGGGTAAAGCTTTGAATTGATGGAAGCATTTACGGTCAAATCTAGATGGAATCACAAACCAATCGGAATGTAATAGTGGAGTAAATTAAGATCGCAAATGATGAGCAAGAACAATATAAGCACGCAATAGCAGTAGTTCACGTGCAATTTAGTAAAAACACATTGTTTTAAAGAAAAGTTACTAAAAGGGGGAAGTTGCAGCATGTACTTTTTTAAAAAAGTAAATAACTTATTTAAACTGCCACGTCTATCCCACCTACCCCTATCTGCAGTGGTGGATTAAGGTTTTGAGGTCTTGTGCAGTGTGCATTTCTGAAGTTCTTCATTTAATAAATTGTTTGAATTTTCATTTCATCACTTTTTTAACTTAATAAACATTTTAATCATGCCTTTAAGTTAAAAACAATTTTATTCTTGTAAGTTTATGAAAATATATATGTTTTTATTTAATCGATTAATATGACTTATAACTGCGTGGCATTAACAATATTACATTAATACACGTTTAGTTTTTAAAAGTACTATAATGATTAATATAATAACAAGAAAGGAACCTGGTTAATTCATAATAGATAAATTGTTAATATAATATTAATATTTTATAATTCATGTATTTTATATATTGTATTATTTTATAATTTATTTATTTGGCAAATATTGACATTATTGAATCGATCTGACTGTGGTCCTACCTTAGTTAAGTAATTTAATTATCTAAACTGCCTAGTTTTGACCTCTTCAGAATTTAAAATCCCGTATTTATATATTATTCAAGCGAAATTCAGTGTCATACAGCATGTAATTTTTGCAGAGGAGATGATTTATGTTTAATTTCGATCAGCATATATATTATTTTCTTACAAATGAGTGGGAAAGTTCAAGTTAAATATATTTCTGGTTATATATAAATATATATATGGCAAATTTATTTGTCTATTTTATTCTAGTCTAATGATGAAAACTGAAAACGTATTTAAAAAGAATAATTTTTCCCTCTCAACGATTTTGACCCAATGTGGAATTTTGGAATAAAGAATGCATGAAAATATTTCATTTATTTAGATTGGAGTTTTTGAATTTATTTGCTCACATACATGCTGTCAGTCAGAAAACAACACAAAAATAATTTAGTTGAATTTTGTCCTGAATTGAATGAAGTGTGAAACGCTGAAATCCATTAAATTGTCTAGATAAGAAAAAAAGTTAAAATTATGAGTGTGATGTAAGTTAATTAACCTAGAATATTTATAGACAGAAAATTCCTTAAAAAAGGAGGAGGAATATATATATATATATATATTAGGCGTGGAAACGTCGGCTTGGCTATTTTAAAAACAAAATCACAAAATGTTAAAATTTAACTTCCTGTTTAGGCGCCAGTACTGCCCTTGACAATGCGGAATCGATTGGCGTCGACTTAAGAAGTATAGCCTCAGAGGATGCCAAGGCCAGATTTGAATTCTAATCAGGCATGGGTGTTTGTTCTTGGTGGGTCTGGGCGGTCCTTCGGGTACTTAAAATTCGTCGCTACCGGAAAGAGATATGTTGATTTTAATGCGCAAGGGACTACGAATTCCCACAATAGAAATGAAGAACAGATTTATTAAGTTATGTAAGCGACAGGATATGTTATAACAAAGTCAAATGTGTTTAGGATTAAAAAAAAACTTTAAGTAAAACAGAATCTATAAATCCTATAAAAAAAACATAAAGCATACATTAATTTTAAGTATTCGATACACAAATATTAGTTTACGATTACGTTAATAACGTTACTGATATTGCATTCTACAAAGCATAATTGAATTTGACGAATTTAATATTCTTAATTTTAAAAGAATGCGAAAAGAAAGATTTTACTCGAATGAAAAAGCTTTTTAAGGTATGTGACTACTTTCGGAATGAATTTTTTGAGAAATGTTCAAAAATAGTTATATTTTTAAATATTTGCATGCAACATATTGAAAAAGCCTCTATAAAGCCGAAATATATAGTTAAGGGCAAAAGAGTTTTTTCCCCTAATTAAAAAAATTACTTTTTTTTTGGCTAAAAGGATGCATGAAGCAAAACTCTTCTAGTTTAAAGGTAAATATATCAACTGATTTGCTTAAAATTTTGCAAACAGCTTAAAACTATATTATTTATTTCCTGAACTAAGAAATAAGCCGTATTTTTATCCATTCTTTAAGTATTGGAGTTCGACCAATAAATAATGTGAAATTTTAATTTTTTTTTTTCAAATTGTAAAGCACTAAATTAACTATAAAATATTTCTACATGAATAGATTACTTATTGTCCAGTTCAGGAACTTCAGAACATATTGAAAAATTATTATAGCAAAAAATATGCATTAGATTTGAATTTACGAGGTTTTTCGTACGAAAATCTATCAAAAACTAGAATGCGAGAAAATAAATTCTTTCCTTTTCTGAAAAATGTAAAGTTTTTGCAGCACTCTCTTTTAATTTGTAAAATACTCCTCAAGTGAAATGCAAGAAAATGATAATTGGATGTTTTTCAACAACTGTTTAAGTAATTTAAGAAGAAATCCTACAATTCCATTGCAATAAAATTAAAAACATATATATCTTTTTTAAATAAAATTATGACACTTTTACTCATTTTCTTAATTATTTTTTTCTTACTTAATCAGTGTTAATCTTGAGCTGTAGAGCTCAACACTACACTTGCTTCACAACATCCCAGAAAAGAGTGCACACTGGAATCGATGCTTTCCTCATGACGTCATAGTGCGGGAGATGTGACGTCACCAAGGGAAGCGAAGTTAACCGAACGAACGAGGCACGACAGAAGAACCGCCGAATCGAAGTCGGCATGAGTTGAAGTCCTTCGGCGGCCCGTAACACCGCCATGTGATGTGGAAAAAAAACGTGATTACTAAAACTCCTTCAACAATCTCACTGACGGGACCCTGATGCCGAAAAGAACAACCACACCACCGGCTAGAAGGAAGAATGATCATGCGGGTAAGATTTAAATTGTTCCATTCTATTTAAATCATTTAGGACGCTACTCTTAAGTTCATAAACAAATATGGTCGTCGAACAAGGTGTGCAGACGATTTTTTTTGTTCACCTGCGCCCAGCGCTTCCAGAGGTCACTTCGCCCTGAGCTTTACGGAGAGGGGGGACGACCGAAGGGAAGCCCCTTCTTGAGTTCCCGCGCACCCTTCCACTGTTGCGATGCGCACAGTTGCCAAAGTCCGCTGGAAGTTTTAAAAACTTGAGGGGGAGAGTTACACTGCTGATAGTTTGTTACAGCTGCATTGTCGATGTTGACATTGTATCTGATTTCGGATGTTTGTTTTGGATTGATGGTAAAGATTGATCAGTGTGGTTGTTTCCGAAAAGAGGGCTTGAAAACTTTAAAAACTTTAAATTTGTTTTTTTATGTATGAATTATGAATTTTATATATTGTAATTTAAAAATGCATATTTAAAAAAGTTTTTTTTCGTATATATTTAAGTGATGCTATGTGAGTGCTATAATCATTAATGGTTGCGACATGTAATAAAGAAGATACTATTTATAAAAAATAAATATAAAGATATAATAAAGGATAAAATAAATGGAAATTTATATGAGAACGGAACATATTTTTAGGATTCCTTTACTTAATTTTCAGTTTATTTTATATTAATAACTCTTTGCAATTAATCCCCGTTTGTGAGTAATCTGAATCATAGCATCAATTCTTTAAGAAGAATAGAATAATAAAGTCTTCTGTATATACTTAATTTTCATTTCATAAATGCATTTCGACTTACTTGTTTGTCTGCAGTAGATAAAAAAGTATCCCAATTTATTTATTGATTGATATGGAGCTTTTTATGCTGGCAAGATAGATAGTATTTCTTCGAAGTGTTTTTTTAATGAAAATAAAATATTGAGGCCTGTCAAAATTAATTTTTATTTCAAAAAGACGTTTCTCTACGTGTTCCCGAAATAAATCTTATTCCTATCCTTATTCTTTATTTAAAAAGCAAACACAGGAATTCTGAAATCATAAAAAATATACTCAGCACCTTAAGATACACATGTATACTGAACTTGGATATTTAAATAATCTGATGTCAAATATATATATATATATAAAGAACAACTTATTTATCAAATTAGAATATTTTAAACTGATTTATATATAAAGGTATGCAATTTACCATGTTTGAGCTGTCTTTACTTAAAAGAAATCACCCGAACTTTTTTTTAATTACATGGATTCATCGCGTCGCAAAATTTAGATACTTCATGTTTCCTCTTATATTAATTCCGTACACTGTGTTTGCTTTTATGAATAATGTTTGTATAATGAATACCTGAATATGAATAATGTTTTTCTTATGAACAGTGATGAATAATAATACCAAGATCGTATGAAAATGCTTTAAAATATTCCGTGGTGCCTGTATCATTTGTTAACGATTTATGTTTGTGTGAATATTTTCATAATATTTTTATATCTCTATATAACGAAAGAAATATTCTTTCGAGGGAAAAAATACTTTTCCTACAGTCTGACTTTAAAACAAACTGTTCTTATTCAGAAAAATGTTATAAATCTTCTCGTATTTTACTGTCATTTTAGATTGCTAAGATTATTCAATACCAATTTTTAATTCAAAATATTTCTCACAAAATGTTTCAGATAAAATCGCGAGATATTTTTACGCATTACATTTTTATCTCATTAAAAATTCAGTCGAGTAGATGCAGCGAATTATTTGTTTTGAAAACAATAAGACTCTACTGTTTACCGCTGAGAGTAGAAAGGTAGTAATTGAATATTTTTATTATGTGTCGGCCATAAATTTAACACCAGGAAAGTCATTTTATAAGCAAATGTAGTTCCTTTCTGCTGAGGATTTTATTTTTTAACTGAAACATTATTCAAGCTTTTAGAAAATTATTTTTTGGCATTATATATATATATATTTTCATTTAACATTTTAAGCTTTCACTAAATTTACAATTTTTTTTAAATAAAATTTTAAATTGTTTATCTACATGTATAATCTACACTTTTTTGCTCTAGTTTTCTATACTATTTTTTTTATATTCTATACTCTTTTAAAAAGAAAATACTGATAAAATGAAATAGTTTGATAGCCATATAATACAATATAAACTCATTATCTACATGTATAATATATACTTTTTTGGCTAAAGTTTTTTATACTATTCATTTTTTATATTCTATACTTTATGAAATAGTTTAATAGCCGTACACAAAACCCTTATTTGTATTTTTATTTCCAAAACAGTTTCTATTAAACTTATATTTCAGTAACTTATGCGCAGAGAAAAGAAGAAGAATGCTGTGATACATAACTATCCATTCTGTTTAATCTTACTTCTTAAAAATTTGTTTTTATGACTTATTTTTCATTCCGACTTTCTCTCGGACATTTTTAATGCTTTCTAGAAATTTTAACACATATTTGAAAAAATAAAAAAAAAGAAACCACTAGGAAATTTCGTAAGAATCCCAATGTGATTATTAAAAATTTATTTTCGGAAACTCCATTTGATTCATAATGATAAGCTAAATTGCATCACTCCATTTGCAGCCATTTTGGGCTTCTGTGATTTTTTAATTAAACAAGGAGCACAATATAAAATTTAAAATCTCTACCGGATTTATTACACTTCTTTAAAGATATCAAGTCGAATTGAGGTTTTCTGCTCACAAAAAGATGATTAAATGAAATAAGAAGTGGTAATAAGAATTTCAAATTTTCGTGTGTTTGCAAGGAATTTTGTAAATAGTTACATACATTAATAAGTAGGCTGTAACTATACTGTAAACATGCAGAATTGATAATTTTAAAATACCGTGAAAACAAAAAACCTCGAAGTTTAAAACAATCAATATAAATAAATGTCAGTATAGACTCGAAATCCTGTGGTTATTTCTCTTATCTAGAACTTCACAATTTTATAAGCATTTTAGGAATCTTTTTTCGAATCTGGAAGTGTATAGCCATCATAAGCAGTTTTTAAACTATTTTTTCAATTAGCTGTTCTAATTAAATATTTTTCTATATATTAAACAATTGGAGACATTTCCATGCTATACTTAGTACACACATAAAAAAAAGCCTTTGATATATTGAAGTATTTTTTTTTAAATTTTTTATATTAATTCTAATTTTTATTCATTTTAAAATAATTATACGATAATTTAAAAAGATTCCATATTTAAACCAAATAAATTCCCACCAAGTTTTGAAAAAGTATTTGAATATTTCAGAATAGACGAATGCTGTGTTTAATGTCACACAATAAATTATTAAATACCAGATTTAAAATCAATTACCAATTAAAAATCAGATTGCTGTTACTCATCAAAATTCAAATGGAAAAATATAATCAACTCTAAACATTATGTGTTTCATT
>JAPMOR010069972.1:9450-29674 GCA_026543865.1 Argiope aurantia | reverse complement strand
TTATAAAATATTAATTGTTCAATTATCTAAGCCACTTCAAAAATTGAAAATAATATGGCATATTATATTAACAGCAGCAGAAAACACTCCTCAATTGTCTGAAAAATTATGAAAATAATTTTCAGACAATTGCAAGCATTAATTTATTTCCTAAAAGTCTAATGCAATCGGTTACATTTAGTTTCTTTCTTTGCATTTTACTTCTTAGAAACTTCTTATTCTCAATCAACTGTGTCCATCATCTCCGGTTGTTGAACTTTGGCAACATCATTTAAAAACTCACAACACTGACAAGAATAATTACAGCATAAATACAGCAACTTCGGCTCAGCAGACAATGCGAGTAATTGGCGACATGTTAAGAGTTAAACTTCTGAAAGGTAATAATGCCGGTTTGCGTTGGCATAAGTATAGCGTGCCAAAGAGATTCGGAATCATAAAAAAAAAAAAAAAAAAAAAAAGAATTGAGTGCGTTTAGCGTCGCTATTTGAAGAATTATTCCTGCTTAAAAGAGTTAGTTAACTTGAGAAGCGAAAAACAGGTTATTATCATTTTCCCCCGTTTTTGTTTTTTGCGCTCAGGATGTTAACTCTATTGTTGCTTAAATTTAGTAATTAAAAAATTATTAATAATTTTAAAGTTTTTGATAATAACAAACTTCATCGGTATAAAAATTGATAACAATTTTGTAATGTTGAAATTAATCTAAAACTTTACAAATGCAATTTTGTTTAAAAACAAAAGAAGATTGAAAGTTATTTCTGTAAAAATGTTACTTTAATAGAAAATGCCAAATACTGAATTTCAGACGCGTGCTCTGAAAGAATGAAGTAGTATTAAAAACTATTAATTTTATATAAATAATACAAAATAGTATGAATGTACAGGGTTAGCAAAAAAATAAGTTATCCACTTCAGAGGTCTCTAAATGGGTACTATTGGTCCAAATAAGATAAAATTTGAAATACATATTATTTAGATAATGCGCTTTACATTTATTATTTAAAAAAAAATGGTACAAAAATTCAGCAATAGAGGGCGCTGTAACATTAATGGCAATTATTTGCATATATTAAAAAGGTGAAATATAATTTGCGTTATAGTGCATGTCTATTACCATTTTTCTTTGGATAAAAAGAAGGCGAATTCTGCGCGGACATTAGTTTCTTCACTCTTCGTCATGCCTACATTACAAGAAAAGATGCTATTGCTGAAATTGTTCTACCAGAACCAACAAAACTCCGTTGCAGCTCTAATGGAATTTCGTTGTATGATTCAGAAACGAAGAGGTCTAATGTCTCCAAGTGCCCTACGCAAGATAATGCAGAAATTTGAAAAAACTGAGCAACTTGGCATTCTTCAAGGTAGAAGACGAAAAAAAATCCCGTCTTCCGGTGTCGAAGTTGTGACCGCGCTCGTTGAAGCCAGCCGTCAGTCGCCGCATAATAGTGTGAGTTTGCCAGTTGTTTCCCGTGTTCTGGATATGTCATATTCAATTGTACGAAAAATCGTACGACAAATTTTGCCTTTTTATCCATACAAAATCAAGTCTTTGCACCTGTTGCAGGAATTGGAATTAGAGGTCTTTTGCATTTCAGTTCCTTGCTCGAATGGTAGTTGATACAACTTGGCTAAACAACATTCTGTTAATTGATGAGTCCCACTTTTGCCTCAATGAGCATATTAACACCCACAACTGTCGAATTTGGGCACAGGAGAACCCACATGTTATCCAGGATCAACCCTTGCATCCTGAAAAAATGACAGTATGGTTCACTGCTATCAGACTGGTTTTACTGCTATCTTTATCTTTGAACCGTATTTCTTTGAAGACATAACTTCAAATGGAATCCGTCACAGGACAACGGTACCATGATATACTGAGGGATTTTGTAATCCCAAACTCTTCTATAGCGTAGATGCCTTCAAGATATCATTTTCATGCAGGATAGTGTGCCACGCGCCACCTCATATTGATAGTCGTGTAAGGCGATTATTAATACAGCATTTCACAGAAGCACGAGTTATCAGTTGTCATTTCACAATAGCATGGCCTCCTCGTTCGCCGGAAATCATCCCTTCCGACTTTTGGTTGTGGGATTATTTGAAGGACAATATCTACCGTGTAAGACCATCATCTCTACCAGATTTAAAGGACAACATTCGACGCCATATTCTTAATACTCCGGTCATCTATAGAAAATATGGTCCTCCTATTAGAGCATATTGTTGAAAATGAAGGAAGACATATTGAGCAATTTTATTTTTATTTTATTTAACAATTATAAACCATATTAAATGTATTTTTTTTGTGTGTGTATTTCAACGCTACCTGCCGATGAATTTTTGTACCATTTTTTTTATTTAATAAATGTAAAGCGCATCATCTCAATAATATGTAGTTCAAATTTTATCTCATTTGGTTGAATGGAACACATTTTAGAACCCCCTGAAGTGGGTAACTTATTTCTTGCTAACCCTGTATATGACTACGAATTATATAATAAATAAAGTTTTATATAATTCATACGCAGGTATAAATATTGTGCAGTTTGCATTGCGTATTTCATTAACTATACTCTGCGAATAAAATCTTAAAAAAAATTATCAGTTTTTAAAATGAATGCTTTATATCTGTTAAAAAAAGATATAGAACTATTGAATTCGGACACGTTACTTCTTAGGTAATCGGTGCTCATAAAAAGGGGATTTTCAAAATGTTGAGGTTATTTTTGGTCACTTCAAGATAAACTAAATTATTGCATTCAAACCATTTTTTCGTCCTTTAAAAATTAAAGAAATAATCTATTGATTTCTTTTCACTAAATATGTTTCCGTGATTTTTTTTTTCTAACTTTAACGAATTTAATAATATTTTTAAGTATACTTTACAACAATGATTTTTATTGTTTGAGTTATTGGATTTATAGTCACAGGTGAATACATTTTTTTATGTAAGCGTTAATGATGCAATATAATTCAGAGTAACTTTTAAAAATAAATGATAAAATGACTCATCAATTCTAAAAAACGATAATGCTACGATGTTTTTGATAAGAGATTCGGATCTTCTCAATTTTAAAAACAAAAGTTTTTGTGCTGAATATATTTTCGAAACATTTTTAAGCATATTAAGTTCCATCCATGTGTAAGGATATTTCATCTTTTCAGCTGCCTAAAAAATTTATTTAGTTTGTTTTGATTATTTTTATTTTTCCATTCCCTCTTTTTACTTCCTCTTGTAAACTTTACTGTCTCTATTGTCAAAGAGAAGATATAGTAACTGCAAAAAAAAAAAAAAAAAAAAAAAAAAAATCTAGATCTTTAGACTTTTAACGTATCTCTAATTTTCAAAGTTTCTAAAATTCTGAAAACACATTTTTGGAATTATTTGTGTTTGCCGGTCAGTTTATCAATATGACAACTGAAAACCTCTGACCTAAGAAGATGAAATATGGAATATTGCATTAATACAAAATTCATAGAACAAATTTTGAACGAAATTCATTCGGAGGAAGTCTATCTGACCACTGTCCGAGTACAAGAGAATATGGTAACAACAAAACTTAAAAAGCGCGATAGATGAATTTTGGTTTATGTATTTAGCATCTGAGATATAGATATCTATAAAATTTGGACTCAAATCTGTCAAAGGGTTTACCGTTTGTCAGTCTATACATGTAAATACGATAACTCGAAAATGAAATGATTTAAATAAATGAAATTCAGTAAGTCATCCTGTGACTACAATTGTTTTTTATGTCAAATTTTAATTTCAGTCGGTTGCAAAAAAATCTCTAAATTAAATGTTCTTGTTACTGCGAAATGAACAATAACTATATACCAGCGGTTAATCGCCTAAGATTTCTGGCTAATAAGCTCCTTCATAATTATCATTCCCCAATGGTATACGATTAATGCCCACGTATCGGCTTTATTTACCAGACAAGAAATCATACAGCACTCACGCACGGAGCTCAGGAAATAAAACTCTGAGCTTTCCTGGCGTTCATGCTCTTCCCCAAGGTCAGTAATTTTATGTGGGGGGGGGGATGGTGATACCACCTTTATTCAATAACATACGAAAAAGTTTGGAGGGTGGGCAATCCAACTCGTTTTTAAATGTTATTAAGTTTTTGTATTTAACTTTAAAATGTATCGATATTTCATAATAATTTTTTTAATTACAACTGAATACATATTCCATGTGAAAAAAAGTAATACACATGTATAGCATCATCAGACATAGGTAATCCTTTAAGAATAATGTTTTAATATGTGTATTTGTGTTTCTATGTTTGGTATTGAAGAGAAAAGTTTTTTTTCAGTGTTCAATTCAAAATTAGTTTCCGAAAATAAAATATACTTGAAATTTAAAAAACTATTATTTGATATACATACAATAAATATGAAAGTGCATTTCAAATAAAATTCAGCCATGTCATTGAAGGCTTTGATGTACTTAATTCTGTAAAAGAATATTTTTATTAAATAGCCCCATGTCTATAAATAATATTTTACAAAGCATTGCACGCTCAACAAGCACCGTAAAAAAGAATTAACCACCATTTAGTAATAAAATTCAAATATCCTAGCTAACAAAACATTCATCTGTCACTTCCTGTAATATTACATACTTTCTTCTTTTTCTTCTTCTTTTTTCCTATTAAACGGAACAGGTTTTTAAAATTTTTCTAAAATCTTATGGAAATATCATAAAAAAAACAATGCCCTTTTTAAATGAAGAAGTTTTTAATAAAATTCTTTATCCTTTGAAAGGATATTGAAGATTGCGTTACATTTGGAGCTTTACAGGATACGAAAAGGGTGAATAAAAAAAAATGACGAGGAAAAAAGCAGCTAAAATAACTAGATGCGAAAAAACAGTGTTATTGAGATGCTGCCAACATAAACTGCACGGAATGAAGTTTTTCCGGGTTTGTTAAATTATTGCAGCCGTATGGCATCACTCTAGATTTTTCCCCCCTTTGCTTTGCTTTGCTACTCTTCTTTATTTACCGAATAAGAATGGTGTTATTTTTTTCTATTAGCATTTTTTTCATTGCATCCTCATGTTCTTCGTTGACAGATTAAATGCCATCATTCCTTTTAAAAATTGTTTTCATGTCGAGAAAAAAGTTTTTTTTTTTCCTTGATCGAATAAAAAATAATGAGTTAAGCATTTAGGTAGTAGAGAAATATAAAAAGATTTTTAAAATCATAAGAGTTACATACTTCTGTTTATAGTTTTGATATTATACTTTTTCACTTATTATTTTTAGTAGTTCTTTAAAGTCGTTTTAAATTCTATTGATTTTTATCATTTGGAATTTGGAATTTTTCATCAATATATGTTTATTACAGTAAATATTATTTATTTACTTTTTGAATTTTTTTAAAATTTCGTCGTTTTCTGAAAATAATGTCACTATTAGAGCAATAATAAGTATAGAAGAAACTATTATGAGCCTATAATTTATATTAATAGATAATTATTTATATTTAAAATTTGTATCATCTCAAATATACTATATATTAATAAATAAGTTTCTAAACAATTATAAATATGATTCTAATTTTAATGAAAATGTACAATATTAAAGAAACGAATTATGCTATAGTTGAGAAAAAAATGTAATGAACAAATTAAAAGTTTTAAAAAGAAATAATCATATCATTTCAATCAAACTCATATCAAAATCCAAATTTTTCAGTAAGATGTATTGTTTAAGTGTATTGTTTTTAAGATATATTGTTTTTAATATTTAAATGTATAATTTATCTCAATAATTCGTTATTGTTTATTAGTTGATGCAGTAAATTGAGGAAGTCATTTATTTTAAATAAATAAATAATCGGCATATGGCTTTTATTTAATAATATGTTTTTTATTTCTCTTTTTATTGCTTCTATTAAATAAAATTTCGATTTAATTTAGAATTGATTTCGACAGACTTAGCTGGAATAATTTCAGAAATATTTAAAATTTAACATTTATAAATGTGCTGGGATTGTAATAAAATAAAAATCTTTAATGAAATAATAGAATAATGATGGTGCATGATGTTCATTATCTATTTCAAGTAAAAACTGATATGAAATGTCTTCTAGTTAATTTGGTGTGATGAGGGAAGGGTTGCTGAATCAGGTGTCAACAGCGTTATTTGTTTGCAACCCAAAGATACAATAACCCTCCAGTGATTTCCGAATGAGTTTAGAAAATTCAGTTAATAATTCAATTTAACGGAAATGAACTAAAAAATTTTATTAAATATGGAAAGTAAATTGATTCTAATAACACCGAGAAATTCACAAAACATAAATTGTTAATTATTGTCGAAACAAATTGCTTGCTTCTGTGGCAATTATTTAAGAACTTAAGGAAGCGATTGCTTCCATTCTTGAGGAATCGCCAGTTCACGGAAAGCAAATAATATATTTTGTAGCTTTTCCATGAATTTCATTTTCCTTCTAGTAAAAAGCAGGCAAATTTATAGTTTTTCCTTTCATTGACAGTTTATAAAATGTAAAAAAAAAAATGCATTTGAAATGTCGATAGCCATTTTTATCATGCTCCGTAAGAATATTTTATTTATATTAAACTTCAACTTTTTAAACAATAATATAAAACAAAAAAATTATGAATTTTATGTAAATATAATGTCAGTTTCAAAAATACCATGAAATTGCTTTAAAAAGAACTGTTGTTAATTCTTTTTCTAACTATACTAACCTAGTTAAAAACCAATTAATTTACGTAATTGTCATAAATGAATTGTACCTCAGAAATGCAATTTGCTTTAATTATAAAATTATTTTTTGCGAAGGAATAATTTTTCTCATTAAATTTTTGATGCGCGAGTAAATTTGTGCTTATACCAGAAGTATACAGTAATGTGATCAAATTAAAACATATAAGGTACGATTTGATTTCATATATGATTTTATCTATTTGACCATTATGCAAAAAAAAAAAAAAAAAAAAAAAAAAAGATTATAAGAAATTTTTTACTAATTTTTTTCTAATTTCTGATTATAATTTGTTTTCTAAAATTCACTCTTAATTGCCTAAAAATTTCTCTTGAAAATTATTAATAATTTTTAAGAACTGGCTATGCTGCATGTTATTATAATGACCTTATATTACAACATACTGTTTCGTTTAGGCATTTTAAATTACTACTATTGCATACTTTTAGCAGATTTTTTTGGTAGCAAGTGGCTTTGTTTCGCAGGAATAGGGATGTTTAATATTCAGAATTTCTAAATTTATTCTCACCTTTTATGAAATCAGGCTGAAGCAAGTTTTTAATTTTCCAAAAACATCCAACATTTTTCTAAAAATTTCCCGATATAAATATTTAAGTTTGCAGCATTTTACTACTACACACACAGACACAGGCACAGACCGACAGATAGACACACACACACACACACACACACACACACACACACACACACACACATTCATATACAAGCCTAATTTTTCACGTGTAATTTTAAATTCATTCATCATAAATGATATGACGTTTACATGATATTAGTAAACAAAATTGCATTTTAGAACTGGCAACAAGTTTCAAATTAAAATATTTCTACTTAGAATTATTAAATCTATACTTATATAAAGCTCAATGTGTGTGTGTGTGTGTTGGTGCTCTATAGACCAGACTGTTCAACCTACAGCTACCAAATTTGGTACATGTATAACTTGGAGGTCGGGAATGTGCACCTGAGGTTCCTTTTTTTGAATTTTTGATTAAAATTTTAATTATTAATTAAAAACTTTTAATTAAAATAAAACCGAATAAAGGAAATTAAAAATTTGTAATCTGTATAGCGTTACCTCAACTGGCGTAGAAAAATTCACTCATTTGCATTACCGTAACTGGCACTGAAAATTCACGCATGCGCATTGTGTTCTGATTGTTGACAACGGATGCGGACTTGATTTAAATTATTTTTAGTTGTATGCTTTTGCAATTGTATTTATTTTAGTTATATATATTTTTGTATATGCTTATAGTTTTAAGTGCATCGTTTTTTAAGTAGGTTTTTTTTCAACCTGTATTCGACTGATTATTTTGATTCATTTTATTTTCTTAGTGTTTGATGCATTTAAAATTAAACATTGTTAATTAATGATCTGCTCAGGATGAATCTGAGAAAATTTTGTTGACAAATTCTTAAGATATTACATAAATTAAGATATATATTTTTTAGTGCCCATAAAGTTTAAACGTTCAGTGACTCTGTTTTCAGTAATCATATCATAAAAAAAATTGTTTTGTTTCAGTAAAAAATATTATTATATTAATTGCAGATTAATCCTTTTCACTTTAATATAAAGCATAAATTCTACGGGAGCGAACAGAAAATTAGAGAGATACATATTACGTTATGACTGAAGTCCCTTATAATATTATGAGTGAATTATATGACTATCAAAATTTGAAGTTTAAAAATATTCTGATGAAGAAGTTATTAAAGTAGGAATTGCATAAAATATTTAATTATTAAAATTTTAACGGACATTAAGATTGGCGAACCACTGGTCGCCAAAGGCGGCTAGTGTAAAATAAATTGAAGTCATTGTGCACATTAATTAACATATATCTGCGCGTTGTCTTATTCTGTATTGTGATGTCATGAATTCTTTTCCTACAAAAATGCAAAAGATTCGAAAATAAAACTATATAATATATATAAGTGCCAAAATTAATATAATATATATATGTGCATATATACGTATGTGTATGTACGTATTTATTAATGATGTAAAAGTGAACATTCCGATATATATGGAATATGCACTTTTGCATCGTTTCTTTTAATTTCAAATAGCTAAAAATCATGCTAAATTTCATAGTTTTTCTGCGATGTCATTCGAAAATATTGCAGCTACAGTAAATATTTTTACTTCATTTTAAAATTTGAAAAATTATATTTTCAGCGATATCTATTATTTTGTAGTATAAATTTATTTATATTGTTAATCAATTTTTGAAAAAAGATATTGTAAACATATTTTTCAAGAATATATTTCATACAAAAAAAAAATTGACAAAAAAGAACACACACACTTGACATGATGCTTGACAAAATGCATCGTTTTTTTTCAATAAAGAACATGTTCCTGTTTAAAATGTTTATGTAATATACTTTTAGAAATTTTGTTGCCCTTACATACTTGCAACTTACGCCTCAAAAATAATAACTGAGTAAAAACATTTAAATTTTTTACTTTAAAAAAAATTATTGCTGTAATATAATTGGGGGTATAAAAATACAATTCTTATTTCTTGAAAATTGCTTTCTAATTGCACTAAACTGAATTTTTTGTAGAATCAGGGAAATTTATATTGAATAATATTCTGACATTTTGCATAAATTATAAAAAGAATATTTTGTAGTACACATGGGGTTACACTATCTTCTGTTCTCATATTTTTAAAAACTCATGCTTGGTTTCAGCAAAAATAACTTTTTTGTAGTAGTTGATTCCTTCCCGTCTCAAATTGAACTCCATATTTAAGAGGAAAGGACAGAAAATTAAGGAAATGTATACTTTGATGAACAGAACAATGTATAGGTTCTGATATACGTATACATAATACCTTTTTTATCTGCGAGTCTTGAATGAGTAGGTGAAATTTAAGGTCATGAAATCTTAACTTCCTGGGTATCTATCAAATGTTTCATCATCATACAAAAATAATTTATTAATTCATGCGCATTCGATGTTATTTACTTAAATTCTCCAAATAAATACCACTAATTAAAATATTTTATAAAATGAGAAATACAAAATGCTTGGTTATATCAGTATTATTCTAACTACCACCTAATTTGAGTTTCTGTTCAACTCTCTACGGATTTTAAAATAAGAATATACTTACTACATTATTTACATTATCATCAGTATATAAAAAATAAATTCTTAAGATATTTCAGAAATGCATTCCTAATTTCATTTATCGTATGGGTTTGTATAGAATCACATTCTTATTATATTATATTTTTACTTAATTCATATTTGCAATAATAAAAAAAAATGTTGCATAGGCAAATTTGTTACGGACTAATTGTTACGGACTATAATTTGCAGCCGAAATAATATCTAGAGTGATAAAAAATTCAGAAACCTTATTTCAAAGAAATAATCTTAAATTTAATTAATCATCAATGTGAAACATTTAAAGAAATCATCTGACATTTAATTATTCATATTATAAGATATTTTCCAAAAGATTGAAAAAGGCATTTTTATACTAGATTACATTGCGATTACTTTCATAAAATTCATATAAAAGTAATAATTTTGAAGGAATAAAAGGAATGAATCTTTCATTTTCAAATTCAAACTTCTTAAAAATCATATGATGCGAAACATTTTCAAACAGTGCAGCGTGAAGTGAAGCAAAGTAATCTAGGTTAAAAGTCACGCTTTGAGGCCCGACGTAAAGGCTATCGATTTTTTTCTGGTCGATAATATTTAGTGTGCACTTTTTATTTGGCTCAAAGTTAAAAATAGCATTTGTCAGCTATTTCCTAGTATTTTTTCCCTCCCTTCCATAGCTTAAATCTTTTCCAAAATGTGACGGATGACTGAGTATGGTGCATTTTTAATGCGAAGATATACGAAAAAGAATTTTTTATTTCCTCGCCTTTCGAAATTTAAATACAGAAATATTCGAGTTTCGAAAGTGCTTTGCTAAACTGAATTTTGTAAGAACAAATGAAATATTCATAATTTTTAACTGTGAATTTATTAAGGCGTTTTTATTTTAAGGCAATTCGTGCAATAAATTATTTAAATTGATTTGTTATGACTTCGAATGGTGCAAGAATAGATGGATATTGATACCTAATGATTCAGTTTCTGGAATTGATTCTTTTTAATTGACAACAGTTCTAACATGATTACTCTATTTCTTGTGTATCTAATATGGTAAATCTTATACTTAACAACTTACTTTAGTCATGGAAATGTAAGTATATATTTCTAAGTCCTAAAATTTTTTTTAAGGGTTATAAATTTTATACAAGAATAAATTATTCTTTTGCTGGTAACTAAACACTAAACATTAAATTTTCTTGAGGAAAACTTTCTTCTACTAAAACATTAGTTTTTTTCTTCCAGTTCTTATCTCTTCTCCTGGTTCCAAGTCAAATGACCGTGTTGGCTGTGGCATAATTTTTCCATCCGATATTCATAGCTATAATTTTCTTAATTATTTTAATGGTTTTCTGCTAAATTGATGAATATTTTCCCTCTTCCTTTTTATTTTTCATTTACTCACTTTTTACTCAACATGATTTTATATTATACCGATAGCAAAAGATCTTTGGTAACACTTACTCACTAACAGTCGGATGAACCCGCCTCCATTAATATTTTGTACACTTTTGCGGCTACTACAAAATAATGATTTTAATGATATATTTTGCTGAGTTCTAAGTTCTGGGGAGCATTCCTGGCAATGGAATGATTCGGCGGCAAAATGTGTAACGTCTTTTCTGATTCAAAGAGTCTTTATTGTTACGATAAGAGGTTCTTTGCAAGTCGCATTTATTCTGCTTTGTTAAAAATAAATAAAGAAAGAGACATTTGTAGTTTTACACTGAGTTAATTCTTTAAACAAGGCATTTCTATTCCAAGAATTCTAAGTGGCCTATTCTTCCTATATCTGTGATGAATGTCAAATTGACTCGTCTCCGTATAGAACATACTTGTTCTGCATGCAAGCATCTATTCTTTGGAGAGAATGTTCCTATATCTCTTGCATGTAACATTATTTTAAATTTTATTGTATTTTGATTAACGTTTTATTCTTTTCTTTAATTTTCCATTGTATTCGCTTTTTTTAAGTTTTCTTTATCTTTAAATTTACTAGGTTCTTTGAAATAGAATGAATAGCTCTTCTTTTAAAAAAGAACTATTACCTTTTTTTATATGCAATTAACTCTTTCAGTTTTATTTTCCTTATTTTTTGGTGTTTGGTATTAAGTATGAAATCAAGAATCTGCATTATTTTATCCATAATCTGCACATCATCATTTTTATCATTAATTTCGCTTTCTTATCTAGTTCAATTTATTTCAATGTCTTTTGACATTTTTTTCAAATACCACTGTACTTTTAAGGAAAAAAAAAACGATTTTTACCTTCTCACAAAAACTGTTTAGTGTTTTAATCACTCTTTGAATAGTTTTATTTTCCTGTCCTAATGTATCACATCACACATATAGTGATTGTAAATTTATATATAAGAATTCCTTATTATAAGAAAATTTCGAGATTTCATCTACCTTATCTAAAAGCTGATTGAATTTATATCTAGTTATATATTACGTATTTTTAAATACATTTTCATAAAAATGTTCTTAAGAACTGTACAAAATTTGTCTCAAAAGAAGAATTCTCAAGTAATTTTTTGTTTACATTTCCTCGAGTACTGTAAATTACAGGTTGGTGAAAATATGACAAAAATCCAGATTTGTTTTTTATGAATTGGAATTTTTTGAAATTAAATTATGTAGTTCTGATAATCCAAAATACCATTTTTCTATTAAATTGAATAATATGGAATCAATGATACTCTTCCCTATCTAAACATAATTATAATCCAGTTCTTAATAGAATTTTTGTAAATAAGTCAAAACGATGATTATATTATCAAAACGACGATTTTAATGGTTAAACGACGACCAAACAAAGACTTGCAGCAACGAAATTGCATTTTGATTATCAGCAGAAATAATGTCAGTAACAGCATTTCTTTATTTATTTATGTGGACAAATAAATGCATATTTGTAAATCTATCATAATCAAATCCCATAAAGTGCATTGAAATAATTTTATATTATTTTTGTTCAGAACTTGCGCTTTCTATATTTTGCATCTTCCAAATTTTCTCAAGCAGGGACAAGAGATCTTAAAGCCCAAATTTTTTTTCATGTAGCATCTGGCGTTTTCTACTAATCGGATTTCATTTTGGATAGAAAAAAAATGTCACAACTTTTTTTTCGCTTGAAAACTTATGCAGGAACAGTAAAGTTAGAAAATAAATAAAAAAGAAGTTTATAATTTGTAGCGACTTGAAGAAAACTCAATAAAAAATAAGCTTTTTTGAAGTTTAATGAAATAAGTCCAGAATCTTTTTTACTTGCTTTCATTAAATTTTCTACTTTTTTAAAAGTCGGAATTGATTATCCAGATTCTATCTGGTGTGCTTAGTTTCTGAACTTTTGGATAGTTGTATGTTTTTGATTTGAACATTTGTATGTTTTTGGTTATTAATCCCAAAATTAAATCATTTATTAAGAAATGAATCAAATTCCTACATTAAATGAGTCATTTTTGAAAAATGTTCAATTCAAAAATTTCAATTTTTCAATCAAATTTTTGAAAAGATTATTACAAGTCTACAGAATATTGGTAGTGATGTATTATGAAATATATTATGAGGTAGAAATTCGTTAATATAAAAATGTTCCTTAAAAACGCCTTTTATTAAAATTTTTTTGGAAAGGATTTTTAGGAAATATTTTTTTTTCTAGGAAATTTTTTTTTAAAGATTTGGAAAAGTAAAAGAAATCGTTAAAACCAGAAGTATTTAAAAAAAAATCGCATTACATAGCTTAAGGAAAATAAAACCTAAATCATCCTTATAATTCTTCTTCTTCCCCAAACCTTTGAGCATCTATATAAATAGATAGCAATAAACACATTAGTTTATAGTCCCTAATTTTTACAAAATTCGTATGAACTAAAATCATAAGAGGATAATTCAAAAGTACGAGGGTGATTCAAACTTCCAAAACCTGACTCACACCCTAGTCATTCGTTTACCTGCTTAATTTCTTTTCGTTTTATTTAGTGATAACTCTATACGCTTGGATGACACATCAGTTTCAGATTAGATGCCTTTCTGTCAGATGTTTCCGTGCCGATTTGATAGCAAACGATTTACACATCTCAAACTGTTTGTCTTGAATAAAGCGAACATCTGCCAGGAGTCACGATGGCTTGATTCATTGTGATAAATATTAAAAGAAAACATCAGAAGATAGCTATTTCTTCACTACTGATTATTCATTGTTGTATAGATGACACGAATGAATGTTTCAGTGGCGGCTTTTTAAAAAATGCTTGTGAATTTTACAGTTATTAAAAGAATTTTTTTATATGCTCGTTACTTTATTTCGTTTGAAAATATATTTTGAAATTCATCAAATTCATCTTCTTGCGATATTTTTTCTTTCTAAATTTCATGTTCAAGAATAATCTTTGGAAAGGAAAATTTATTACCGATAAAAAATATCATTGATAAAAATAATTATTGACAAATTGATCCATGCCTTTTATTATAGTAGGAAAAAAAAAGAAGTTATTTAAATATTGCCGCATTGGAAAAAGACACAGCCGAATCTCCATGTCCGAATGGTCATAGCACTGGACTTGTAATCAAGAGATCGCGAGTTCGAATCTCGCTAGCAACGATGCGATGTACATTTGTGCATATATCTAATTCTTTGATTTATGTTTCTCTTTATTTCATGTTCCAGAAGATTCTGGACATTTCTTTAGTTTACCAGACAAGTGTTCTGGACTTTTCTTACTGTCTCCAGAAAAGTATTCTGGAACTGTCCCTGCTAGTATAAAAGCAGAAGATTTGTCAGTCACTGAGTTCTGAGTTCAGTTAATAAATCGATTTAGCTGTGTGTGTCATTGAGTTCTATACTAGAGTATCTACGTGACAATATCTTAATTAAAAAAATATTCCTAAAATATTTCAGATGAAAGATTTTCAATTATTTTTTCTTATTAACAATATGAACTGTGCAACATGGAATTACTGATAATATTTTCGCTGCCCAGAACTTAAGCAATTGGTTTTATCTGAGTTTTTTTTTGTTTTTTTGTTTTACGATGGAAGGATGAGATTACAAATTTCTGTTTTACATTTATAGTTAATAAAAAGGCTTTCTGTTTGATAGTTAATATTTTCCATATACGATTCATAATAATAAATAATAACAATTAGAGACAGAAAAAACATTTGGCATAATGTTAAATATAGCATAGTTATAGAAAGTGCCATTAACACTTTATTATTATTTTATGATTGATTGCAACTTCAAAGACGAGCGATTAAAACAATATATATATGACAAAAATGATAAATAACTCCCAAAAATGTCCGTATAAAGTTTTTAAAAAGGAGAATTTTATTTATAGTGTGTATTAGCTGCTACAAAAAGTAAAGACAAAATAAGAAGTAATTTTATGATACTTGATATAACATAAATTCGATATTACCAACAGAAAAATGAGTTGCAGAATGAGATTCATATACTGTTCGAAAATTTTAGGAAGCATGTATAGTCATGTGAAAAAAATAAAAATGAGATAATTGAATAATCAATAACCCAAGAACCAAGAAATAATTGAATAACCCAAGAACCAATTTTCCAGCTCAAATCATTGATTAAATTTTGCTAAATTTTATTTTATATAAAAATTTACGATTCCTAATTATATCAACAATAATCAACACTCCTCCACCCATTATTCTGTGTTCGAGAAATTGTAGAAATACCACTGTTCATTTTCCATTAAAAAATATATATCCGGCAGTCAATCAGATACAGAGTACCGATTTCACCAACTTTTATTTCATTTGAAAGTTTAGGACGTAATAAGGAAGTTCATAAATATGTCATTAATTGTCATCTATTTTCTACTCTCCATGTTCGGAAAAAATCCCATGAAACACTTCTGCACCGTACATTTTCTATTCCCTAACTCCAACTACAATACCGATTTCGATAATTTTTATTTCATTTGAAAGCCCATGATTTATATATGCGTATATGGTTCGCCTGCCTCAACACCTTACATTTTCGACATATATCACATAATCAAACTTTCACATGACCGCCAGTCTAAACTACTGGACTGATCAGACAGGCAGAATCTCTTTATATTGTATAATTTAAAATAGTATTTTCATTCGAATAAAGATATATTTCGTCAGAAGTTTTGAAATTTGGTTATTGATAGAAAATTAACTTAATATATTAATACGATTTCAGAAAAACATAGTTATTCATTAGAATATTTTCTTATGGTTTTTTAAAATTTATAAAATAAAATAAAACTTCCATTATGAGATAATTTATATAAGTACTAAACAAATCTAACTTCACTCAAAGTACATTTTTTTAGACCTTTCTTCAAGAAATCTCTCTAATTTTTAAATTCAAAAAGAACTTTTGCAGTAATTTACTAGATTTGTAATCCAAATAATGAATAAGTCATATCACTGACTCTCCGACACGCCCGAAGGCACACGGAAAATAAATACTGAATGAATAGACCGCCGCAATAACAAAACTGGCAGGAACTGTGGTTGAGTCCTAAAGGCCATCACCGGCCGCGGTACAACCTTTCACTTAGGAAGTACGTCCTGTCATCGACCTCCACCATTTTGGTGTACCCTCCAGAGTGGCGAGATCTAACCACGATGTAGGAAGCATCTCATCCTCATTTTGAGGTGCCTCCTCGGGGACACAAATAATGAATAAGTGAATCCAATTTTCTATATTAATAAATTATTTCGTTAAATAAAAAAATGTTAGAATTTAGCATTACATTTTATGCTTTTTCATCACATTTATTATTTATGTTATAAAATATATATTTTTCTCCATTAAAAATATCTTTCCAGTCATTTTTTTAGAGTACCTTTAAGAGGGAAACAATTCATGCTTAACCATCAGAAGCTACCTCCTATTTTTATGCTTCATCTCTGATTAATATTATTAATTCACCTTCTTTATTGCGCACAACTTTTCCAGCAATCAGCGAAATTAACAATCTCCAGGACGAATTCCCGGCATTCTCTCTATCCATCAGAGACAGAGTAGAGGGCGGGAAAAGTTAATTACGAAGAGAATTTATCATTCGAAAGTGCATTTCCGAAAACATTTATTATGGACGACAGCCATTTTTCACCGAGATTCTATCATTGGGAATTGTGTTCGAGTGCTCTGTATCCCTTGTCAGTGCTGTCATTTCTCTTTATTTCAGGATGTTTTGTTGTGAAAGCATACTAGAGGTTTTTTTTTCAATTCCTTTGCAACATTGGATTATTGTTTGACGTAATGGAGTACATGAAGATTGGAATATAATGTTGAGGTATGTTATGACGACACGTGGCATTTATTAAACTAAGATATAAACAATACTGCAAAATGAAAATTTTTGAAGAGATACATTATTTTATCCTAAGGTGCTTTTTAGTTCACATTTTTTTTTACATTCCGTTTCTCTTTGCATACTACTCAGAGGATTTAGGCTTTCTCTTTGCTTGGGAATAATAATTAGAGGAAGAAAGTTCATATTTTTTTTGCTCAGTTCTGTGTTGTTCAGCATTGTTCAGACATTGGTGTTTGAACTGCGAAATAAGCTTTACCAATAAATGAATTTTCAAAACCTACATTGTTTCAACCTAAATTGCTTTTTAATTCATAAATTTTACTTTCCATTTTCCCTCACCAATGCCCCAGTGGTTTTCGGATTTCGCTTTGCTAGGGAAATGATTAGAAGAAGAAAGTTATTATTCTCCATAGATCCTATGCTCATCCTGTATTGTTTGATCAGAGTAGCTTAGATATTAATACTTAAATTTAGAAATAAGCATTACCACTAGATGAAGTTTTCAAGCATTGTATTATTTCGTTCCAAATCGATTTTCGGTGCACAAATCTTGTATTTCATGTCCTTTCACAAGCATACGCACTAAAATTAGGCTTTGACTTCTCCAGGAAATATGTTATGTTTGTGTTTAGCCTGTATTGTTGATCAACGTTATACAGGCATTGTTTATTAAGCTAAAAATAAAAAATACAGCAAAATGATTTTTTTTATCAAGATCTTTATTATTCAGTCGAAGTTCTTTTTTGTTCATTGTTCTTACTGGGTCTGTTCTCTTTAGATTTCATGCAGTTTGGTTTAGCTTTAGAAGGAAATAATAATCGGAGACTACAGTTATGGATCTCCTCGACATTTATGTTCAGATAACGTTGTTCAGAAACAGTTTAATCAGTAACAAATTAATCTTTGCGATGGCTCTTAGAAGATTTCTTAATGATATTTTTATCCTCCTCAATTGTGGATTGGACAAGCTATACGGTGTGGGTTTGTTTCCTCTGAAAGTCTCCAGGAACATCTTGGTACTCCATGGCTACTTTATCCTCCATGCAGGTTTTCTCTGAAATTTTTCTGTGACAAACACCTACTTCCAGATCGAAACTCACTCCGATTTCTACTTCAGTGATCCCTGAGTTATTTGACCAAAAGAAATTGTCACTTTTCACTTGACATATAAACATTGATAAATACTCCAGCCTTAGTCTTTGTGCACTTTACACGCTAGTGCTAGAATACTACTACTATATTACATATCAGATATGAAAATGTTTTCTTATTACAATATTATATGAGTAGCATTTAATATTTATTTAATTTAGTAACATTCAAAATATTAATTTTCTTAGAATAAGTACATTTACATAGACGAAGATTTATATTTTTCTTAATTAAGACTGTAGGAAATATTTGAAAAAGTGAACCAGGTTATGCTGTTTTCTAGTATCTAAAAAAATTACCTTTATTTTAAGGAAAAAGAGGAAAATATCATGAAATAAAGCGTTTTTTTTTATGAAAATACTGAAGAGATCAAAAATAAAGTAAAAGGAAACATGGTGGAAGAGGAAAAGGAAAACTGCTGAGGAGTCACTGGAAAAATACAAAAATGCGATTCTTTCAAGAATGAAATATGAGCTATAATTTTTTCAAACCACATAGGGTAATTGAAAGGCCTCTTTTCCTTTATTTATACAGCATTGAAAATATTGTATAATAAGAACTATGCTAATTATAGAAAAATAATGAGCTGTCTGTAGCTTATTTTATGCAGCTTGTACATTTGATTCTGTTTGAATTCTTTTTTGTTCGACCGATAATAAGCTTACATATACAAAAGAATTTCACAAAAAAAGTATTTTTTTAATAGCATTCAGTATCGGTCTCATTTTTAAAAAAACTTTAAGAAATATGCAGCTTACAATATTTTATTTCTGGAAATTCCTAAATCTCTTTTTTTCCTATTTTAAATGAATAAAAAGAACATACACCAGGAGCCCAAATGTTAAAGAACATAATTTAACAAAGAGAAATGTTTTTTCAAAATAATCTAAAAATAGTTTCTTTAATGAAATATTATTATTATCCTGCTTAATTTATCTTCAAACTTTTTATTCTAAAGAAAAACTTATTATTTTTAAAAATTTATTATTTCAACTTATTATTCCTTTTTAGCTTTTTAAAAAAATAATGAATACTTTTTAACATTATCATTCACACCCAATTCTTTTCGACATAATTTTGTAAAAAAGTTCAGCATAATTGCAGCTTACTCAGATTATATAACAGAGAACAACCACAATTATTAACATATTGATTGGTTTTATCCCACTTTATTTAACCTACTTACAAAGCTTTTAAAAATATGCACTCTTATTATATTTCACCAAAATCTATTTAAATTAGTTCGTATCGTAATAGTTTAAAAGAAGATTCATTGTTCTATCTGAATTCCTTTGAAAAACTTTCCCGGTATTAATTAGGACATATTTCATAATTATTGTCCTTCCTAAATTGTAACTGGCCGCGCATAGTAATTACTCAGCTTCATTATTCCTTTAGAAAATGAAGACCAATATTGGAGACCAAAATACCTTCACTTCCTCTCATATTTGCACCCTCGAGTGTCGATAATTATTGATCGGTGACACACCTGGTCTCCACAAACACTAATTGCTGTATTGAAATAAAGTCTTGTTAATTATAATCTTCTAAAGAGGGACGCTTTTAATGAGAAGCGTCCTTTATTATCTTCCCGCGCGTGAAAGAATTAGAGAGTTCATATTGATCAAGAGGTGAGCGGATTTTTGGATGGCATCTTTTTATCCTGACAAACACCTGTTAAATATTTTTGGTATATTTATTGAAATATTTATAACCAAAATGGGAGAAAATTAAGTACAATACTTAGAGTATTTAAAATTGTGAAATGATTAAGGCTCTTTATTAAAATTGCCTCTCCAGAGTAAGATAATTTGCAGTCCTTTTGCAGTTAATAAGACTAATTA
>JAPMOR010069958.1:0-11352 GCA_026543865.1 Argiope aurantia | reverse complement strand
AGAAATAACTAGTTTATAAAACCAATGAATCATTAAATATGAGAATTAATAATTAAATAATAATTCAAATTTCGGAAATTATTTAATAATGTCATTTAATTCAATGGCACCGATTGCGGCATACTTACAGACCCATATTTATTACAGTTAAAAATTACATAATAATAAACAACAATAATATAATACATTCCAGTTGAAAAAATACATTAGATGGTGCAAAGAATTGTATTTTATGCGATCAATAAATTAAATGCTAAAAAGTAATGACAAACTTTTGTACATTCCCCCAAACTTATTTGTCCCTTTAAAAAAATTCTTTAAAAGCTTAACATTTTAAACAAAAAAACAAAAAACAATTCAATATTTCTGCAACTGTAACCGATTGATTTGCAAAACTTGAATTTTGAAACTCTGAAAGAATTTTAAAGCTTCATAACTCAGTCAATCGCAGGAAAGTAGAATTTTGTTTAAACAACTTTTTTCTAAATGTGCCAATTAATAGAGAAGGAAGACTTAATACAAATTTAAACTTCATAATGCTTTCAGCAATCCATTTATAGATACACAACATAAAATATAATTCATTAATTCATTTCAAATGTTTTTCCTATTCAAATTCAATGTCTATCTAATCTCTCATGTCTATATAGTCAGCTATCAAGCTATAATTAAAGGTAACATCTTAAGTACTAAAGGAAAAATTACTGCTGTAATCTCTAATTATCTTCTTGGATTTTAAAATTCATTCCTGATAAAGCTGAAGCTTATTCGTCTTAAATAACCCCAGTTTCATGTACTAAATTTATGGAGGGGCTAAAATCAGTCATATTTCGAATAGAATACTTTATGTACAAGACCATGTTTTACCAAGGTTCTAAATATTTTTCTTAGAATAATATTTTTTGCCTTCTAGAATAAGAATACAATGGTTGGAAATCCCATACTTCATTGAATCTTTTATTATTACATTTCGAGCAATAAGTATGAAAAATGACTACATACCGGTTCACGAAGTCGTTATGCAAGCAGTGGGAATTTTGATTTTTTTTTCTGAGCATAATTGGGAGTAAAATTGTCAATTTTTCGCTTTGTGTGTAGTTAATTTATGATCTCTGGTGTCTGATCAAAGACAACTGACATACTAAAGTGAATAATGTCTTTTTCTGTTGTTGTTGTTAGAGAATGAGTAAATCAGCTTTAAGCACACTGCTTTCTTGTCTATAAATATGTGACGGACTTAAGGAAATTTTTCTTAGTGATACGTCGGAGAAAGCCTTTATGATTTTCCAAGAAGAGTAAGTTTGTTAATCGATAATTTATTTGTACATATTAAACCTTTTAGATGTATTTTTTTAAAATTAAAACCATATTTGTGGTTAACGTAAGTTAGATAAATAAAATTAGTTTAACTATATTAAGGATTAACTTTTTTTAAAAAAAAATTGCTATTAAAAACTTATATTTTTAAATTTTTGCTAAAATAGATTGAAAAAGCGGCTAATGAATAAAAATACAACGTTTAAAAACCATAAGGGTATGGGAAAAATTCATGAATTTTTAAAGATGAAGAACTAATATGTAAGTGACATATTATTTTTGAAGACATTAATCGTTAACAATAGTGAATTACGTTTAGATATTTATTAAAATACGTAATTTGCTATAATTTTATTTAAACAATACAAAATGCATGAAAGGCTTATATTCATTTAAAAAATACATATAAAAACAAAAATTAAAACCATATAAATTAAAAGTTATCACAGATGACTCAATTAATATATTTTATTTTTAGAACAAACTTTTAAATACTTATAACGAAAATTTTTTTATTTTATTTATTAGGATGATTAAAATTATAACATGCTAAATCAGTTACGAAATGATACCTCTGTGTAAGAAACGTTTGCGAAATTGCAAAAATATATTAATTTTAGAGCTAAACAGAATTTTTAATTAAAAGGATTTGATTTGTAGCATCAAAGAATTTTCTTAAAAAATACAAACTGTTCGAAACAGCATTTAATATGCAGCAAAAATCTACCTTTTCCTATAAATTATTAATAGATTTAAAAGAAGGTTAAAATATTTAATTAAATATTGTTGTACAAGTACAGTTTAGAATATGAAGACAGCAATTCTTCGCAGTAAATTTCAATCTCCATCGAGCGTTAAAATCAAATAGATAAGTTTTGAATCAATTTTTAAGCAACAAGAAATTTTGACGGAATATTAATACTATAATTTCTCAATGTAATTATCATTTAGGTAACATTCAACAAAAAAAAATCTTATTTAATAAGCTTTCTTTTTTATATTTTTGTTTCTCTTAATTCCGTTTCCTAAAACAAATTTTGCAGACCTCTATTTTGTTTTTCGGGTACTATTGTGCTACACAAACAAAATTGTTTTATTTAACCAAAAATTATTATTAACAAAAAAATTATTTATTTAACAAAAAATTATTTATTTAACAAAAAAATATTTATTTAACAAAAAAATAATTATTTAACAAAAAATTATTATGAAATTAATTCTTATGAAACCATTACTAAAATCTTGTAAATACTTCATAATATTTGTGAAGAAAAACTATTTTGTAGCCTGAAATTTTGACGTTTGTTTCATTTAAATTGATATAAACATTCTCGGAAAGAATACATTTTATTTTGTATTAAATTAAGAAATTGATATTAAAAATAAGATTCAAAAAATCAAGAATAAAATGCTTCATTATTTAAGAAAAACATTTTTTTTCTTCAATTATTCTAAATCTTTCTATTGATATAGCTTGCAATTATTATTTTTGCGGTTTCGTTAAAACTCTATTTAACTTTCTTTTACAATCTTCTGCCTGTATTAAAACTAAAAATTATTTAATAAAGACACGATTTTTAAAATAATTATAATGTGTTAAATGAGTAACTAGATAAACTGAAATAACGTGCGATTGATCTTTTTTCTAAATATCGCGTTATAATAACTTCACTACTATAATCGTTTTATAAATAGCACAAATATAAAATAGAATCGTTCTACTTTAGCTTTCAACAATGAGAGAAAATCAAGCGATTAAATAGTTGCCGAAACAATGAAAATGATGTTAATCACAAAGTATCAATTTAATATATTTTATTTATTTTATTATTTATTTAAAAATCAAAAAGTTTTGTATGAATTTAAAGTCGAAGCATTCAAAAGATAACCTTTTGACTTTTTAAGACTTTTGTGATGTTTCATCTTTGAACTGTTATTTTTCGGATGTTTTGATGGGGAAAATAAAAATTCCTCTTAATTTTTAAATAATTTAAATTTAAAAAAAATCGCTTTGAGCTGAACGCTTCCAATCCCCAAAGTATACATATTCCAAGAACGGTAGTTCTGGATGAAATAGTTTAGCTTGTAGAGAGCCCATACATACATACATTCGTCTATATTATTAGTTGACATGTTTTTTCATTCCATAATAGAAAGACTGCTCACTATAGAATGGATTTCATTTGCGTTTCTTACCTTGGGCGGTTCATACGATGTCCCGTTTAGGTTGAAAGGAATATTAGTATCTTTACATTCCTCTGAAGTTGTCTCATTATGTTTGTCATAAACTGCTGTGTTGTTGACCATAGTAACAATTGCGACATTTATGTTTACTCGGATTGAATATATAACACAAAAACCAAGGAATCCGGAAGCTGCAAACAGGTATCGAACTCCAGGAAATTCTGATAAGGAGTAAAAGAATATCAATAAATATCATTTTAACTTAAAGTAATTTGAACTGGCTGTTATGCACAGTTATCTACTAGTAATTCATTCTATTTAGATCAGCAAGCCATTGAAATAAATATTATCAAATGAAATCACTCTTTTAATGTTATTTAAGTATACACTTTTAGCACAAGATATTGTAGATATTTTAAATACTGGCCAATACAGTGAAGATATTATAACAATGTTGTCGATTCGATGCTAATATGGATACATAAATCGGTTAAAATGAAAGTGAACATGAAATAAATTTGCTAGTATTCAAATTTGTACCTTTTTATGCTGATTATCTGCAATCGGATACAAAAATTAACTTCTATGTGTTGATGACCGCTTGAAATATATAAATTAGATAGACATTGTTGTGTATGATAGATGCATTTTATTACAATAATTTTTTTGCAATTTAGTAATTGTGTAATCATAACCACACTGTGCTATTTACCGATTAACACAGATAGTATATACCCTAAAATTTCAAATTATTTTTATTGATGTGAAAAGAAAAATAGACAAATTGTTTCCCTTTACTTATGAGAAATCGCTTGACAGAGATTCTGAGGGTCATGTAAACGATATCCTTCTAACTAATGTAATTCAATAGAATACTTTTAAGGAGTGTGGAGAGCACATGGATAAAAATGGTTGTCTGAAGACTCACTACAAAATAAATGTTACTGAAATGCATTGACCAAATTATTTGCTAGGTTTGAATCCGATTGAACATGTATTGGATTCTTTGAACTGCAAAGCTGCAGCTTGTCAAATGTTGCTCTTAATCTCGAAGAACTAAAGATTCTGCTTATTGATGAAAAATTAGATAAAAACCTATGAAGCAAAGGTGTGAGGTTTATATTTCCGTCAGAAATAATGACATCTCGCAGTGAAACTATACGTTTGAAATCATATGAAACAATTTTTCAATCACTAAAAACCTTTCTTGAAAGCGCTTATGAATTCTGTTTATCTCACAGAAATTCATTTTAAAAAGAGCTTTGGTAGAAATTGTTAAAAATATTTTACGATAAGAAGAGTTAAGCTGTATTAATATTCTATAATTTTGACCAGAAGCGTTTACAAATAGATAATTCAATGTTGTAATAAGAATCAAAAATGAATTTGAATGATATAATTATAATCATTTCTGTGTTTCCCAAAATAAAATTTGATCTACTTTCAAGAATAATTCGTAATAAATTTTTATTTAATTTTGAACATTTACATCCGTATTAAAAAGCATATTAATAATTATGGTTAAGTATAAATAAAATTAATATAATATAAATTAATGATAAATTAATTTATATATTAAAGCAAATTTAATATTAATAATCATTTGATACACTATATATGTATAATTCATAGCAAATTCCAATTACATATAATTCTACAGTATATAATTAATATAACATTAAATTAATATAAAATTAATTGCATTAATTTTAATAAGCATAAAATAATTAAAAAGTAATAAAATTAAATTATATTGACACAAAATTATATGAATCATTTTAATGTCTACTTACCAAATCGTTTCCTAGTTGAGCGATCCTCTTCTTCAGCTTTCTGCATTTTTATTTTAATAAATGATGATTCTTTGATTTAAAAATGTAAACGATTCATCTAGAAATTAACGAAAAACTTATTTTAATAAACTCCAATATTGTTCAAAATAGTGCAATAAACATGCATTTTTCGAAACAAATATATCTCGTGTTAAAAGCATATTCAACTCACTTAAATATATAAATAAAATTTGTTTTTCACATAGCAAGACAGAGTTCATATTTATTTGATGCACAAGATTAAAAATATCAAAATGTCATTGTCTTTAACAAGAAAAATATTTTTTTTCATCAAGCAATATATTTTAATGAAGAATACATATGTCCTACTTTTGCAGAATCATAATATTTTTAACAAAACCAATAAATTACTATAATCGCTAATAAGCTAAAATTATTAATAATATAGGCGAATAGTTTGTTTTTATAAGAAACTAGCCGCCTTTGGCGACCAGCCGGTTCGCCAGTATTGCCACTCGCTACAATTTTCAATTAAATATTTTAAGTAGCTGGTCTCACAGATTCTCAAACAAAACATTTTTAATATTCAAATTTTGATAGTCATATCAAACTTATACTGTTGTTTAGATTGTTTCGTTCAATTTACTATATATATTTTGCTAATTTGTTGTCATTTCCGGTAAAACTTCAATTTTAAGTGGAAATGATGAAATTGCAATTAATATAAAGATATTTTTTTAATGAAACCAAACGTTTTATTTTATTTATCATCTTTATTGTATTGCAGACAGAATCGCTCGATATAAAAGTTTTATGTGAACTACAAAATATTTTTCATAATTTATGTAATATCTCAAAGAATAATTCAACAAAAATTTCTCAGATTCAGCATAAATTCAGTTTTTAGTTTTGCTTTCAAGAGGATTGAAATGAAATCAATAATAATATTTAGTTCTGGTCTTTAAATATATTTCAAAAATTATGAAGTCTAAATTTAATGAAGTAAGGTATCATTCTAATTAAAAATTCGAAAAAATAACCCCCAGGTGCACATTCTCGGTCTCCAAGGTATACAAGTGCCAAATTTGGTAGCTGTAGGTTGAATGGTCTGGCCTGTAGAGCGCCAACACACACACACACTGAGCTTTATTATAAGTATAGATATAGATTATTGTAATATTTTTAAATGTTAAGAAATCGTTCCTCGAAGCATATATCATCACATAGATAAAAGAATGAGTTTAATTGAAAATGGTATAATTTTTCTTTATTTAAAACGTTATTAAGAGCAGTAATAGCCTGGTTGTAAGGTCTAGGTTTCGGAGCCGAAGGGTTCAGGTTCAAGACCCAATTCTACCGAAAAACCATCGTGTAAGCGGGTGTAGCGCACGCTAAATCCGGTGGGGCCAATCCGTGATGTGGAAGCTTGGAGAGCGGGTACCAGCTCAAGTACCGTCCTCGTCATCTGACCACGGCTAAAAATTACGTCCGTTCCAAAATAGCCTTAGTGCTGCTTTAAAAACGGGACGTTAATATAATAAATTACAATTTTATTAAATCTGTTTTAGGAATGATTCAAGCACTTTGAATTATTATTGAACATAAAGTATAAATTGTTTCTGCCGAATCCAACTAGCATGAATGGTTTCCTCAAAACGTCTCACACGCTCTTTTATAAATGTACTTGTGTATTATTAAATGCATGTCGTTAATGAATAATAGTTATGAAAGCGCTCTTAATATACGATGTTTGGTGGTAAATTGCAGGGATGTGATTAAAGCTCAAGCATCAGAACAACAAATATGCATTTTGGAGGCCATTTTTTTTCTACCGATGGAAAGCAACATTTGATACAGAACTCCATTATAATCATAAAATTACACTCTAATTTTTATATATTTGTATTATTGCATTTACATATGGAAGAACAGACAAACAGACAGTCAAACCTTGAGAGATTCCAAATTTGACTCCTATCTATAGATGTTAAATTTGTGTACAAAATGTTATCTATCTAACTTTTTATGTGTGTAATTATTGTATTTATTTGTACTTTTACAATCGGATAGTACTCTATTTACATTCTTTCTAGCTCTCATCGTTTTGTAGTCATTGTTTCAATTTGCATTAATACAACATTCACTTTTGTCTATAAAATACACAAATAACAACTTTTACAAACAAAAGTATTTTTATTGTATTGTAATGCAAAGAATAATGAATTATTTTAGATTTTACTTATATTCCAACACTAGTCGCCTCTTGCGACCAGTTAGTTAACCAGGATCAATAGCTGATAAAACTTTTAATAAAATATTTTATGTAATTTGATTGCAATAGCTTCCTCATAAAAATAGTTCTAACCTTCGAATTTATATAAACATGTAGTAGATATACTTCATATTTTGGAAATCCGATTCCGTTCTGTTCACTGTGCTATGCATTTTCATGCTTTCTTTTCTATATCTTTATATACTTATATCACAAAAAAAAGAGTAGCAAAGTTTCAAAATGAGTACATCATTGTTTAATTCCGAAGTTGAACTGCAATTGTAATAATTAGATCAAAATTTCAAAAATTGCATGAAACCGTGCCTTATATTGAAATCTACTCAACAAACAAAAATAAACCTAATTATCATATTTTGATTCAGCAAAAATGGAGAAAAATGCCATTATAAAATATTAGTATTAACTATGTAAACGATTGAGTTTAATTTAAATAGTGGAATAAATTGTTGTGAAATGTGCTTAAGATATTTTTGAAACTAATTAAAAAATTGAAAAAAACTATACGGTAAAAAAAAAGTTGTTATCAATAAAAGATAGTTTTTTTCTAAATTTAAGATGACAAAGATTATTTTAATATCTTCTAGTTATGGTGAAAAAACATCAAACTTTGCACTAATTATGATTAAATAAAAATTTAATAAAAATTTTATTTGAAATTCACATTCCCACCTTTCAAAAAAATATATATTTCATAATAAAGTTATAGAAATAATAAATTGCATATATGTATTTCAAAATATTGTTTTAATAGGAATTCATAATTCATTTTGATTTTATTTATAATTAGAATATTCCAGCGCTTTCAGAAATAAAGAATTATTCATCTGATTCCTATCTTTTCCTTTGTCTTTTTTGACACTATTTTGGGTTACAAATATTTTCTACCAACTCCCTATGTGGCTTATATTTCTTTTAGATAAGGTATACTTACAGTCAAAATAACCTTAAATTTGTCTGCTCATTTCACAATGAAATTTACAATTTTGATAAAATGATGCTTGATTATCATATCAAAAATCTTCAGGAATTGCAAAAACAAATTGATAAAAATTACTATTAACCAAATTTGTTTTTATATTATTTTGAATTTTTTTATAAGAAAAAAATTATTACACCTCTGCAGTGAATGAAAAATAATCTTCACAATATCTATCTCTAATTAATAATAAAGGAGTATATGCGAGTTTTGAAGCTCTACAGAAGAAAATATTTCCCTTGCAAATACCCTGCAATCATTGGGAAATGGAAATACGCACTTAGAAGTTATATGCTTTGAAACTTTCATTAAAATTTGAATGATATAATTTTTCAACGATAACTTTCTAAAATATTATAGTTTAAAAATAATTTTCAGGCTGTATCAAAGTTTAAAAATATTCTTTTTAACACCAATTTAATAGGCTAACAGTTTTTCCAGAATTATGATAATTAAAAAGAATATTTTTGAATATTACAATGACATTTTTCAACGTTGGTTTACAATATTTCAATGACATTTAAAAACATTTTTATTGTCTCATAGAATATTTAACAGTAATATTATTACTTTCATTTCTGAAAACGAAGAAATAAAGATTTTGCTTATTGCTTCAAAAATTAGTTGAAAAATCAGAAATTAAAATTATGTGACTATAAAACACAACGTACAATTTGAAATAAATTACAGCGATAGGTACATTTTTTATAACATTATGACAACATGGGACTTAATTTCATTAGTATTACGTTGGAAAACAGCTGTAAAGCTATAAAAATAACGGACTTTAATGCCTGTTAGAATTTAATTGTTAAAATTACTCTGTTAAGGGAATACATCAAAATGTGCTTCAGATATTTAAGTGAAATTAAACATGACCTATTTTTTTCTATAGGCCAGTTCGTCACAAGAAGTAATTATAAATAAATAAAATATCTTGAGCAATAGTTGATAACAAAATTTTATTTATATATATATAGTAAATTCACGATTACCCGTGGATATTAATTATTATCAAAAACACTTGAAACTCAAATAAATGACAAACATTTTAACACAATAAATAAATGAATGATTTACGTTTCGTAAAAAAGAGTAAACAACAAATTTGCAATAAGAAAATTATATCTTTTGCATCTTAAATCATAATTGTATTAATGTGCAGGTTCAATTTGGATCCAAAAAATTACATCATTTATTTATCGTCGCGTTTTAACTTTTTTTTCTCCTATTTATAATCAAAAGATGAATTTTCAATTTCTCATCTGGCAACGTTTCAGTTCCCAATTCAAATCACATGCATAAAAAAAATGAAAAATTGGAAAAAAAAAACTTGGAATACTCTATTATTAGTTAAATTTTTCTTAATTCAGTTTTATATTTTTCTTTTATAATTGCTTTTATTTTTGCTTATATTAAATTAAAATGTTTTTGTTGTTTCCCAGAATAAGAGACAAGTTCTCAGACAGGCTCTATTCAATAAATAATAACCAGCTGGAGTAGTCTCTCCAAAACTTTCTCGCATACTCTCTAATGAACTTGTCATGTCAGAGAAAGCTTTGCATGGTATTGGCGTACTATACTTGCTAAATATTAACTTTTGGTGGGAATTTAGCATTTTTACTAAATCTGTGGTGTCATTCTTGATGAGTTTATTGGCTATTAAACTCTGACATGCCATTAATAGAATCCAAAAATCGAATTTGAGTTTTAGATATGTTTTTCTCAACCGACTGAAATAAAAATTAACACAAAACTGCACTTGTAATCACAAAATCCCATATCAGATTTGATACATTTAAGTCGTACATGAATTATTGTGTTTGCATCTTTCTGAATGTACAGACCAACAGATCAATCTATTGTTGGATTTAATTCGAAATTTGATTGGTGCCTGCACTATAGTTATTAAATATGAGCACCGAATCTTATCGATCTAGCTCTCTTCGTTTTGTAATTATCGGGTTATCTTATATTCGAACAACCGGACTTCCTCGTAACAAATTTTATTCAAAAATTGATAGAAATCTTCAAATTTTGTTTAAAGACCGTATACCGAATTTCAGCAGTCTAGTCGTAAAACATTTTTGAGTTATCTGTGTCATATACAGAAAGAGAGATGGACATTTTCCACAAATGTGTTTTTCGAACTCAGGGAGCTCTAAAACGTGGAGATTCGTCAAAATCTCGAGTTCAAACTTTTTGACGATTACTATACTTTCTCTATACTACGTATATGAGGAAGTAAAATTTATTCAAAGATTTTTTCCTTGTTTATTTGCATCATTTTTCAACTATTTTGTCAAACACCGGCATTTGCCGTGACAGTTAATTTAGAATAATCGGGAATTCTGCGAGAGATTAGATAGATTCCCGCTGACACATAAAATGAACGACACATATCGGAATTTTCACACATTTTACTGATAAAATCTAAACCATTCTATGCTTAACTTAAGAACTATTCTTTTGATAATAAAATCAGGACAAGTAAAAAACGAAATTCTGGAGACGAAATACTTATCAACTCATGCCTGTATTATGTTGCTGAAAGTGAACATTATTTAATTAAAATACTTGATGATGATGATGTCGTGTCCGCGTTACATCGAAAAGATGATGCAGCAGCTTCTGAGGGTAAAGATTAGTGAGCACTTGAGGGCAGAAGTCTGACCTCTAGTTCATATGAAGATGACACTCACACACATTCGCTTGCACAACCCCATTTTTAGAGGGGGGGATCTTTCACACACCTCACAGATAGAACACAAGTAAAGAACAACCATGCC
>JAPMOR010069956.1:324253-350746 GCA_026543865.1 Argiope aurantia | reverse complement strand
TGACATTCGCTGAGCTCTATGAAGAAGTGAAACTTTACGCTGCAGCATTTAAAAAACATGGACTAAAAATAGGGGACAGAGTTGCTTGTAAGTTGGATAATTGATTATGTAAAGTGAATTAATTTAAAAGAAATATTTAGACTTTTGAAGTAAAAATTAAAAAAATATTTTAAAATGAAATGCATTGAATTTGTTGCAATATGATATTTTATTGTCAAGAAATTCGAAGTTACCTACCAGCCAGAGAATTTTTGTTTAGCACTTATTTATTGAATTTCTCAGAAGTTTTTAAAATTCATGATAATTTTTTAAATTTTTAATTTAAGTGCAAGTAAACACTTCATTGCACAATTTTCATTATACGTAAATCTTTACCAAGGTCATTTATTGAATAGAAAATAATTTGATACTGAAAGTCCCCAAAAGACTTAATGAAAGCATTATTTTTGTGGTCATAATATTGTATTATTTGGTATCCTCTGAGATTTTAACGTTAAATTGGTAAATACAAAAAAATAAACAAAGATTTTATGAAATAACTCTAAGAGTAATGTAGAAAGATAAAAAATGAAATCAAAGAAAAAAAATTATAACTTACCAAAATGCAAAACAAATCTGATTTTCAGATAAGGAGGATTTTCAACATAATTCAATTGGCCTTGTATCATCTTATATATTTCTCCTTAATTAGCTTCCAGTGAGAAATAATCTTATGTTGCCCTCCAATAATTGAAGACTGAATTTCATAGAAGTGATTCAAAGTCCCAATGGTCTTAAAAAAGTTTTTAATTAATATAGCATCATTAAAATACTGACGGGATTTATGAGTCCCGTCCGTAAACAAAGGGTTAAAGTTTAAACAGTCATTAATTTATTGTAGTGACAATTTATTCAAGAAATTCATTTAACGTACAAAACTAGGGACATAAAACTTTTCATGTGCTTAAAATTAATTTGAAATACATTTTAATAAACTAAATACAATAATGGACTGGTTACACTTTTGTCAAAGAAAAAAAAGAGCAGTTTTACAATATTCGTCAACCGTTAAGAGATATGAAATTCAGATAGAAATAGTGTTTTGATTTTTGGAAAACAGTATGAATCCAAATTCTGTTCATTTCATGAGTCGAGTAAATAAATATAGATCTAAACACGGAGAATAAAAATAGTATTGTGCCATACTTCCATTATTTTTGTAGGCCACAATGACCAGGTGGTAAAGTCTCATCTTCGAGATACTAGGGTTCCAGATTTGAGATGATAAGTGGTATGGAGCACGTTAAATCCGTCAGGGACAAATGTCCCCTCTCTGATGTTGAAGTTAGAAGAGAGAATCAATTCAAGTATCATTCTTGTCATTTGACCTCGGTTCAAAATTACTATTCCCGTCCTAAAATAGCCCTAGTGTTGTTCTAATACAGGAAGTTAATATAACTAAACAAACAAGTTAACTTTTATTATTGCCAAATCACTTTTATAATTTTCAATGAGTTTAGAAAAATATTTCTTGCAACAATTAAAGGATTCTTGCTGAACGATTATGCTGAAATCAGAATTCGGATTTGTACTATTATTCTTTTTTCCAATTCAATTATTTTTTTAAATCATTATACATAAATTTTATATGCAATTGAATATACTTTGGTATTACTTTATAATATCTGCAACATTGCAAGAATAACAATTCAGCGACTGGCAATTCAATAATGGCTTTCGATTCGTTTTGTTTTTAGGTTACATGTCTAACAGGAAGGAACCTGTAATTGTTGCTTTAGCAGTATTTAGTATCGGTGGAATTTTTGGAGGACCTTCTCCCTTCTTCGGAGCTAAAGTAAGTAAATTTCGAAACTTAAATAAACTTTAAAATATGACTAAATATTATGTCAGATGTGTTTTTTGTAAAACATTAGTATTGGAAAAAAATTTGTAGAATATTTTTTGTGATTTTTGTGTAATCTTATTTTTGCCCAATGTACTTTTATCAATGCAAACTTGTTGAAATAGTACTGATATCTTTTAATACAATTTTATATATTTTATGAAATTTTATTGGATTCGTTTTTCATTCTACCTTTATTCCAGGCAGCAAGCAAAATTCTCAATTTTATGGAACCCAAATTCATCCTAACTGTAGACCATTTCCAAGAAGACGGGCAACCGTTTCACGTGATCGATGATTTTCCAACTGTTATTGAAAGTAAGAAGATTCTTTTTTACTGTAATTTCAAAAGTATGCTGTTTTTTCTTAATCAAGTTCAAGCTCTGTTTAAATTTTTGAACTTTTAATAAAAATAAATTAGAACATAAAATTCATAACGCCAGAGTGAAAATCAGGCTACGAAACCAACGTTAATCCACTGTGTATAATTTGAAACTATTGTTAATCTTTTTTAATTACTTTAATATATTCATATAAATTACTTATATTCTCTTTCGGCAGTTTAATTCAAGATAGGATTTAGGCATATATAAAACTTTATAAAATTAACAGTATTTAGATTTTATGATTGCAATTGCTTTCTTATGAAAATGAGACCAAGAGTTCAGAAAAGTGGTGTTGCTCAAGAATGATCTTTAACTTCTTTCATTGCAAGTACACGATAGATGATAATCAGTATTTAAAAGGATATTTTTAAATATGCATCTACATATAAGTAAGAATGGATGGTAAGTAAGTAATAATAAGTAAGAATTGATGGAAACATCGCCTTAGTTACAGTGTACTCCAGAACAATAAGAGTATTCTATACATATTTGACGTACTATTAATATTGAAGAATGCTGAACAATGCGATGCTAAAGATTTTAATATTTATAAAGTTATTGACATGATTCTAAATCAGAGTTTTTATTTTACCCAACTCATTTCATCGAACACGAAGTGTGCAATGAGAAAATGTTACAATCGTCAAAAACAATCGACGTTCTCATTTTGATGAATCATCCGTTTTACATATACCGGAGTTAGAAGAATTTTAAAATATATTTATTTACCTGTTGACTTATTTATTATTCATTACCATAGTACAAAAAAAGGTGATGAGCTCGTTGAATGGGGCTTAGTATATGATTTTACCGAAAAAAAAAAACGATAGCTTTTAAAGTTTTTATATATGCTTATCCAAGGATATGTGAAGACAAATACTCAAAAGAAAAGGAAAAATCTTGATAAATGAAATGTAACTTGGGGTCTTTACGTCAGAATTGTGCATAAGTGCCAAATTTGAATCAAAAGGTCAACGAAGAGAGATAAAAATATAATATATATTTTTAATATTCATAATGCAAGAAATCTAAGTACAAAATATTTCATATTGTGTAAGAACAAATCGAGGAGATAAAACTCATGCTAGTATTATCTTCTCGATAATCTGCTAGTAATATCTAGAACAAATTTATTCTTTTGTTTAAAAAACACAAACATTTTTAAGAACTGTTGAGTTCAGAATCGAAGAGATATAATTCCTGCTAATTTTCAGGCAAACTTCTTGTCTAAATAAATGTATTCCTTTATTTTAAAAGATGCAAAAAAATGTTAAGAACTGTTGAGGAGAAAATCGAGAAAGTAACATCTTGCTAGTTTTAACACAATTTTATTCTTTTGTTTAAAAGATGCAAAAATAATTAGAAAATTTTTTAAAAGAATTATCGAGGAGAGAATTGAGGAAGTAGAATTTCTGCTAGTTTTAACACAAACTACTAGTCTAATCAAATCTATTCTTTTATTTTAAAAAAATACAAGGGAATTTTTTAAAAACTGTCGAGGAGAGAGTAGAGAAGATAACACTCCTACCAGTTTTAACATAAAATTTTCCCTTTGTTTAGAAAATCTTTTTTTAAAGAATTATCAATTCTTTACTTCCCATTTATATAATGATTTAATAAGTATGTTATAAGATTTGGGTATAGATTTTTTTCAAACTGTAAAGCAAATGTAAGTAAATATAAATTGATTATGTCATTTTTTTTACATAAAATATTCGTTGTTCTTACAGATATTCCTAACATGGAAAAGCTGATTGTCGTTACCACTAAAAAAGAAACGGAAAAGCGTTTAATGAATATGCACAAATGGTAAAACATTTTTTTTCATTTCAAAAGAATTTCATACTATTTATCATCAAGTGAAAATATTACAATCATTTGCATACATAAAAAGTTCTCTTTTTTTATGCCGATGCATTGCGTAGCCGAAATGACATTTTGACAGTTTTGTTTGTTTTTAAAATGGCTTTCATAAACATGGAGGAACAGAAGCGTGCAGAATCAAATATATATGATTCAAAAAAAAAACTAATATAATTTGCAGAATGTTTGAAAGCACTAAGAAGAAAAACAATGCAGAATTTCTTTTACAAAGAAATAATCTGTATTCTTATTAAAACAATATAAAAGGATTTTGAAGATTGCTTTAATTGTTATATCTTACTAAATTATTTCTCTAAGTCATAACTATTTGCAACTGATAATTAACACTTTAAATTCATGCAATATATATATATATATATACATATAATGATCTATGATTTGAACGTCAACACTTATAATGCATTTGTAATTATTTAGATTATTTATAATTTTGCTTAGAGTAAATAGTCATGAATTCAAAAAAAAATTATTTGCTTCAAAAAGTTTTACAGGTAAAGTGAAATAAATTATTAATAGTTAGAAATATTTTTTCTGCCATTTAAATTTTTTACATTATTCGAAAATATTAAACGTTGTTTATTAATCACAATGTTTGAAAACATTGTTTATTAAACAATATCTAATTATAGCATATTAGAAGAAGAAATGTCTGTCATCCTAAAAAAACCTTTTGCCACACGATTTACAAAAACAACCCTTATCAATTGGAACATGCTTTTTTTCTTATTTACAGAATGCAAAAAAATTAGTGTTTTGGTGTCTGTTTAGATTTTTTTTTAAATTTACAAACTAGTAGGATTTATAACATCTCTTGTAAGTGATTGCATAAAAAGGTGAAGCAATATATTGTAAAAAATATAAAAGATTCTTGCTTCATCATTTATTATATAAACGAATAATATATTTTATTCAGATCCCACAGTAAATAATGACGACAAGAAGAATATTATCTCAAATGAAAGACATGAGTCCACACACATATATACAGGATATAAATGCAATAAATAATCTTAACTTTTTTTGTTGAAAATTGTATCAATATATTTTTAAAATTCATAAATTTATTAAAATTATCAAAATTTCCTGGTCGCGCATTTTTGTTAATATTTATCTCTTTTGAAGCATTTCTTTGAACCATTTCCTGCTGGCTGGAGTGGACAGTAATGGCAGAGTACCAGATTTGGTATTTGAGCAACTTCCGCTTGATCACCCTAGAGTAATCAATTTTACTTCGGGTACCACTGGTCATCCTAAAGGAGTTGTGCATGGAATAGGGGTAGGTACTTAATGCAATATTTTGAAGCAAATATCATTTAAATATATAGATTATCAAAGCAGAATTTTTCTCATATCTGAATTGATCCTATTTTGCATTATAGTATCTTGAACCTTTTTCATACAGTTGCAAACTTGTCTGCCTTTCCCTGGGGGGCGGGAGAGGTCATGTAAATGAGAAGTCGCCGAATAAAATAAGAGTATCTGTATCTCTTGGAGATATAATAAGGGTTTGAATTGTCTACTATCCAGTACGAAACATATCTCGAACAGGAAGAGTTGAGATGTGACCGGTGATGGCTATTAGGACCGCACCTTCAGTTTCCATGTAGTTATCTCAATGACTGTCATTCATTTTATACTATATGTTCTTGCAAATGATTACACTTTAAATAAAAAAACAAATATTAGAAAAAAATTTATTTCATTAAATAAATTTTTATATTAATTTATAAAGCTGAATAATTGCAAAATGCTATTTGATAAAATATCAAAAATAGTTGTTGTATCTAATGAATTGAATTGAATGTAACGATTGAATGTATCGATTGAATTTCACTATTAAGGCATTTAATTTAGATTTTTCCATACATATCTCAAACGATTTCAAAGTTTTTAATAAAAAGCATTGCCTTTTCAAAATTGATTCCAGACGCAAAATATCGGCGGAAAAGATTCAGAAATTACACCAAAAAATATTAAAAACTTATTTTCATACGACCCAAGTTAATTTTCAGTTTAAATATTTGAATACAACCCTCCCAGAAAATATATATTTCCCATCATTTGAATTTTAGGATGTTAATTTCTTTGTAAAAATTTCTATAAAAATGTTTCAAAAGTAGTGAACTGGATAAAATAAATAAGTCTTTCTTTGTTTAGATATGTTATCATCTTATTTTAAAACAGAGTTATTGCTATTTAGGAACAGGATTGGTAATTTTGAATTGTAGCCCAGATGACGAAAATGATGCTTGAGGTGGCACTCCCCTTTCCAAACTTCCCACTACAGTGTGCTAAAATCTACTATTCAGCGCATAATATTTAAAGTAAATCCGGGCAGCATGTATTGTGAATCTTTAATAGAATAGGTTTCGATCCGAGAGCCCCCCGAGTACCAGAGCCGAAGTCTTCCTCTAAACCATGCCGGTCACAGATGAAGTCTTGTATATGATCTGTAAAAACGAAGTTTGCTATTATGAATGCAGTCGCTTTCAATTAATTTATCTACAGAGAATAAAGTAGTAAATTTTAATTTCAGTAAAAGTTTAGTAAAGATGTAAAACCCTATTATTCAATAGAGTTTTTAAAATCAAATGGATGCTACTTCAAAGAATACTGACTATTATTCGTTGTCTATGATGTAAAATAGTTAGAAAATAACATGATGTTCATTTCCGAAGTTTTAAGTTTTCTTCTTTTAGTGGTAAAAACCTATTAAGATGCTTATTATTTAACTATTTCACATATTTAAATTATTAAAAAATACTTTATAGCAATCTAAGATTTTCCATATGATTTTATAACCCTCTTCTTTGTCATGAATGTCAAAGAAAAATCACACAAAAACCATACTTACATTTTTTTGAATTATGGTTCACATTGAAGTGTAATTCACATTTATTATTAGCAGCAGTTGACTGAATATTGGCTATGAATTCATTAATTCCTTTGAAATTATATTTAAAAAAATGATTATGCATGAAGGAGAGGTATTTTCTAGGAGAATAAGATATTTTGTAAATATACAGTTCAGAAGTTAAATTCTATTCAAATTTTTTATTCTTAAGCATTATGATGTCAATTTTTTTATCATATTTTCTTTTATAATTTCTTTTTTTAAATTGAATATCATGTTAGTTGATTCATTCCATTAGTATTCTCTTTTTGTAGTTTCTTATATACTTTTTACAATTACATTAATGATAACTGACTTTTTCTTGTAGAGTTTAATAGGTGAGCTACGTGATTTTATTTTTATTCTGGATCTGAAAAAAGGAGACAGACTTTTCAGTCACTATCCGGTAAGCAATAAGAACTCTATCATTGCCCTTCTTATCTTACAGTTTAAAAATCAAACTCTTTGTCTAGTCTTCTCTATTTGTTTTAAAAATAATTCTAAAGTAGACAATGAAAAAATATCAAAAACTGGAAAAATGTATCTTAATTTAGGAAAAAAGAATTATTGTCACAGAAAAAAAGTAATTAAGGACTTATCTATGTAAGGGAAAAAATCAATTTTGAACTCTGAGTTTGTGTGTTAGTGCGTGTGTGTGCTTGCGTGCGTGCGCGTATGTGTGTGTCTGCCTGCGTGTGCGTGAGCGTCATTCTCGTCTGGTTTGATTGCATCAACGTGGCATTGTGCAAGACTGCCACGGTTTAAAAGAAGTAAAGTTAAACCTATTTAGCATTATTTTGTTGTTTTACACACCGACGTATCATTAATAAATTTCATTATTTGGTTTGATATGCACTATAATATCAATAAATTTAATTTCGACTGTTCTCAGTGATTTCGAAATAAATAACTAATAGAATCCTGGATTTAAAAAAAATTATTTTAGAGAAAAAGAAATGGTGAAAAGAACTACTTAATTTTGAACTTTAGAATGTAATGGAATTTTAAGAATTATAAGGCACTTGATATCGTTCTTTAGAATAAACTTTACGGCATTTTACCTCTATCAATAAAACTTTCAGAAAATACATAATATAATAATGCATATATATTTATCATATTTCAATGTGGCTGAATTTATTTTTATTATTGTTATAATCTGATGAACAAAAAGTGCAGATATTAAAAACGCTAAATATTAAAATTTCAAATGGGATCGAAAAATCCTATTTTATATTTTGAAACGAATTTATTAAATCTATAAACATATTCAGCAATAAATCAAAAGGCCATGATGTTTTTTGCGTCACTGAAAATCATTGATGATAGCTCAAATAATATCTGGGAAGTGTATCATTCGTACATTTTTATTAAAAGTTTTGGTTAATTAAAATTATTTTGATATTTTTATCATGTGAGAATATGATGTTGTTTTGGTTTGAGGTTTTTGAAACCTCAAAATGCGTAGGTAACAAATTGGCGATTTATCGCTTTTGTGGCATCCATTTTTCTCTTTTCGGGTTATTAGAAAATAATATAGAAGGTTGTCACATTTGGCAATTTATCGCCAACTAAAGTTACAACTTGATTTCCAAATTATTCATTATCTGAATTTTTTCTAATTGTCTTAATTAATTTAAGTCATTAACCAGTTTAAACCGGTTTGAAACAATCACGAGACTTTAGATTAAGCATGCGTCGATATTTAGAAAAGCGATGTTTTTTTTTTTTTTTTTTTTTTTTTTTTTTTTCCATCTGAAAATCGGTTGACCTCCAAACCTTTGTTTGTCAGCTAGAAAAATTTAAAATAAAAATTTTAAAAATTATATATATATATATATATATATTATTTAAAATTTCATTTTTCATTTTATTCAGGTTGGTTGGAGCGTATGGGATTACCCATTGCCGAGTCTTTCTTTAGGAATTACTGTGTTCTTGTACGCTGGTTGTCCTACATATACCAGACCAGGTTTCAATTTATGGAACATCTTTTCCAAATACAAAATTACATATTCCTTTATTGCAACACCATATATCGACCATTTGGATAAGAAAAATATAGTACCAGGTAAAAAAATCTAGCATTTATGATTCAAGCGTTTTTTCAGTAAATTGAATAAATTATTGCAACAAATGCTTTGATAATTTTCTTCACAACTTTAAAATATAGCAGCAAATCCATGTTCCAGTTTTCCTAAACTGTATTATAAGAGAAGAAATTATATAAATAAATAATTGAATAAGTGTTTAATTTCTCATTTTTTTTTTCATAACCACCCAAATCGAATTTTAATATTTTTAACACTTGCAAAGAAATCATTTTCTGATAAAATTGTAAATTACTATTCTCAGCTACAGATGATTTCGAATGGAAAAATAATTTCATAAACAGGTTTATTTCAGTATTTCTAGTTCAAAGAAAATATTTTTAAATTTTGGTCAGTTTAATTTTCCTTACATTTTGGGATTGCACTGGATTTTGAATAACTTTTTTCATATGAATAGATACAAACTATAATTTTATCAAAAAACGAAGGAAAAAAATCATATTATGTAAAATATCGAAAAACAGACTTAATTTTATTATTAAAACATTTTTAACCTAATTTTTTGCAAACTATGCAGTTTTAATGAAATTTAAAATTCATGTATTATTATAAAGTTCAAAAATGAAATTATCACCTTAAAAAGGCAAAATTATTAATTAAAAAAACAGATGCTGCACTCTTTCAATTTAATTTGTTTTCTCTAAGCCTACTCATGCAAACCACACTGCAATCGATTGTCCAAATCTCAGCTACAATACAGGAAGGTCACAGATTTAAAAACTTATTGCTTAGAAAGTCTCTCACACAAGTCGTTCTGGAGAAATTTAAAGCCATCAAATAGTAAAATTTCTCTTATTCATGAGGTGCGAAAGTTAGAGTTATGCACATGCCTGATTTCTAGATACTTGATTCGGATTAAAGTTTTCAAATGTTGCAATAACAATCCACACAAATCCTCAAAAGTAGGAATAAATCCAACTTATTTAGATGCCAATGATATTTATTCCCAGTACTGAAAATTGTTATCAATTTTGTAACAAAATAAGAACTTTCACCTCAATTTTTTTCTTTTGCAACTCAACTTTATTAATTTAACCCTATCACTACAGTTCCGGCTAAAACAGCCGTACACATTGTTTACTAACTGGTCAATTTCTGTGTTGTGAAATGACTTATCAACAAGGATGTCCTCGCTTTACATCCTGCATTCCTCATTTGAAACAGACTTTGGCGCTGGTGTACTAGCTTACGGGTAGCGTGTCTTCCACGTGATTTGGGCGTCCCGGGTTCAAGTCCTGGTTCGGGCTTAGTTGTTCCTTCTCCTGTGCTATGCCTGTGGGTTGTGTGCAAGAGACCCCCCACCCTTAAAAATGGGTTGTGTGCAAGAGACCCCCTACCCTTAAAAATGGGTTGTGCAAGTGAGTGTCATCTTCATATGAGCTAGAAGTCAGATTTCTGTCCCCGGGTGGTCAGGGTCTTTACCCTCAGAAGCTACTGCACCCTCTTTCTGTGGTAACGCGGACACGACGAAGATGACATCGTCAAAAGACATTGACTAGCCAGTCTCGAATTATAATGACCCGTTGACACGGCTAAATAGTGAATAGGTTAATAATCATGCACCCAAAATACGAATTTAAAAAATTACCGTTTATCATAGAAAAAAAATATTTTTTTAATTATGTCTTTTGTCACAGATGCTTTTAATTCACATATCTATCTAACTGTGTAGCTAATTGTGTTTATTTTCTTACAGATCCTGGTATGAATTTTGATCACTTCAAAGTTCTGTCGATGGGGGCAAGTCCTGTGAAACCCAAGAACTACGAATATCTTTACGACAAAGTAAAGAAAGATGTCTTTCTTGGAACTTTATATGGTAAGATCGTATTAAAAAAGTTTTTCAAATCTTTCTTTCCAATCCTTTTGCTACTCTTCTTGGAAATTATGCTCATTATATCTATGATAAAAGGCACTTATTTTATATTTTCCCTTTAATAAACCTTTTTATAACAGAACTAAAGATTAAATAGTTGTGTAAAATATTTTTAATATGAATACAGGTATGATTATTATTTATTTTTTTGTAAACCAAATGCAATTTAACAGTTTAAGAAAAATGATATCATTATGCCTTTTTTTCATTTTCTATACACAGCAAAGTCCAATAAAATTTTCAAATCTTAACGTTTTTAGAATGTCTCAATCAATATCAGTTTATCTCATAAAATAACTATGACATATAATACGTATTTATTAATATGCCCTTTTTGTTATATTCTGGAAACAATATCGCATCAAGAATCTTTTTAAATCAATATAATGGTGCATTCATTCAAAGATATTTTCTTCTATATTAGAAGAGCATATGCATATGACTATAATATGCATATCCATCTTAAAAAGGCTAGTTTATAAATTCCAAATGAAATATATTTTAAATTTCCAGTATATAAAAAAAATATTTACAAATAAAACATTTATGAACTTCATATTATTAATTCATATTTTGGCATTTTTTATCATTTTATCACAATTATTCGCAGAAAGCAAAAATTAATGTCCTCGTATTTCACTGATAAAATAAATTAAAAAATTAAAGTGGCACCTCTTTCTGCTTCAATAACAAATGCTACTTGAGGAGCAAGCCGAATCACTATTTTTTTATTTGTTACTGCATATCATTTCTGTACAAGAAACCTGTAAAGACCTATCGCTGATATTTGGCATGTTGTGCGTAATTGCTTTTGAAGTTCCAATTCATCCCACAGGTGTAGATAAATTTAAATGATCTTATCAATGTAATAAACACAAATAAATAACACCGCAAAAAACAGCGTTATTTCACTTAAACAGGCAATGATTACAAGTCCAGTTTTAAAATTTACTACTTTAAATTATATTTGGAAAAAACGGAGAATGAAAATGTGAATGCATCGAAAATCAACACATATATAATTTATTCCTTAAATTATATTGACAGCATCTGTAGCATAGCATTTAAAATCGAAGCTGATATTTTTTTTAGGAGCAACAGAAACATTTGGTGATGTTACTGCTTTTGATTACAATTCTCCCTCCTACATGAACGAATGTCAACTACCTGCTTTAGGAGTTGATTTTCATTGTTTTGATAAAGAGGGTAAGTGTATGTTTAGTATCATAAGCATAAAGCAAACTGAATCATAAAACAATACCATCATTTCCCTTGCTAGCTTTATTTAAAAAGTGTGATGATTTTCTGCTAAATTATGTAACATGTTGTACTTATATTACAATGCTGAGTTTAAATAATTCTAATCACTAGGTATCCCCCATCCCAGGGCCCCTGAAATATGGGGTTAAGAATTTGTTGGATAAGTAATTGTAATGTAATTGTGTTAACTGCAACTCCGATGACGGAATGTACCTGACACATATCCATAATATTGAACTTATTAACATCTGAAATTAGTATTTAACTTTAAATGAATTTTGAGAACTACAGATTCATATCAACCATAGCATTTCTGTAGATTCGAAGTTATATGCTAATTTTTTAAGTCTTGCTAAAGAATTATATAGGTGCAATCCAACCAAATCGTTGAAATAGACGAATGACCCATAAAATGAAACGGTTTCTAGCTACTGTAGATATTTGGTGATTTATGCCATAAAACCAAAGAAATGTTTCTAGCCGCCGCACTTGGTAACTTATTGCTACGACCTTAATGACTACCATTCAAAGAAACACCACTGATGACAGCGTTAGAGTTTCAAATTTTTGAAAAGTATACTCGGCAGAAGAATTTTAAAATGCCGGATATGCAACATTTTACCATCAAAGCTTCAAATTGCGCTCCATTATTAAATGGCAAAGTTCTTGTACGTTAGAACTAAATGGCAAGACATTACATACGATTGGCGTCTGCGAGACATAGCTTCGCATTATTTCGGATCATTCCCTTTGTATTTATATAACGTAACTTTTATCCAAACCTGAAACGTTTATAACAATTCTAAAAACTGTTTGAAATTTTTTGTTACTTAGTTAGATTGAATTTTATTTTTAAGTCTTTTTTTATTTATTTACAAGATAAATGTTTAAACTCTTTTAATAATTGACATTTGAAGGCATTTAATTTCATATTCATAATCTTAGAGATATTTGATGAAGAACTGCGGACAATTCAAATAATTTACTTTTGCATCTTAAAATTAAGTACTGTACTACAAATGGTCTCATCTTTTGGATTTCTTTTCATAGGCAATTCTGTCATCGGAAAGAGAGGAGAAATCGTTATTGGTAAACCCACTCCGTCGCTGCCTATGTATCTGTGGAAAGATAAGAATAATGAAAGACTAATGGCCTCTTATTTTAATAAATATGACGGTAAGTAACTGAATACTTTTGAATTTCTTTTTTATCAATGCAAAATTTGTATTTTTATCAATACAAATTTTTGTAACTACGATTATACGTTATGATCTTCATCTTTTTTGTTAAAGTTTAACTTATTCAGCACATAATCGTAGCTAAAATTTTAATTTAAACTTTCAGTTAATAATTTACTTTCTCTAATTTTGGAAATTTAAAATTTTAATGCCACGACATTTTTATTCACTGGGAAGCAACAACTGTCCTTTTCTATTTCCACTATCATTGAAGAAAAACAACGATTGACAGAAAAATTAAAACTTTGCTTGCAATAAACTATTGGGAATTTTGAAAGAAGTTTTGCAACAAAGACCGAAAGATTTCTGTCCTTTTCCTAAATCATATTCCACATCAATTTCCTTGTATAGTTTTTATCTCTATATTTCACAAGTACAATTATTCAAATTAAATTTCACCGACAGTGGAAGTGCAGGGCTTATTTTCGTCACATAAAGGGAATTTCAAAAATCGCTGTTACTAATGCTTAGTTTGAACAATGTTGCATGTAGAAAATTTATTGACTTGTCAACTACTTCTGGCGTCCTAACGGAGGCTTGATGACAAAAATTGCTGTTTTTCAGTCATATTGATAACGGAAATCATGAGGTGAAGATGTTTATATGGCTTCTGATCAAGAATCTCAACGATTTGAATTTAAAAATAGATCCTTGGAAGATCCACAAAATACAAGGTGTTTCAACTGGAGTCGAGTGCTAAAAATTGACCTAATAGCCAAGGACATAAATTGAATCTTTCACTGAGAAACTCTTGTAATTATGGATAAAATAAATCCCTTAAAAAAGTGCTTAATGAAATGTAAGAGGGAGATCCAATAGCTTATTTACTTATAAGTCATGTACAAAATCCTATAGCAATCCTGGTTTGCTAAGTAAAACTAGAATACTCTAGCAACACTAACTTACAAAGTATATTTTCACGGTCTGAATACATGTTGTCAGGTTCCAGTGAACAAAATGAGTTACTTCAAACTGCTGAGCCATCGATTTCTTATCTTTTACATTCGAAATTAAGGTTGGTCAGCTTTAAAGTTACAAAAAGACATGCATTCATTCAACCGTCTACTTTTATGAAAGGCGCGCTCAAGGGAGATATACTGAACTTCGTCCTCAGCATTCACAAAATGTCCCTGCACTAGAAATAAATAAATTTTTTCTAACAGTATTTCATCATTGATTTTTAAAAAAGCCAGGTAAAAATTACAATAAAAGACTTTTAATTGTTTCTGGAGTAAATGTAATTAATTCTAAAAATTATCAATGGCAATTCATTTTATATGTTTAAAAACCTTGAATCCTAAGAAGCTTTGCATTTTCTTATAGAAAGATATGAAAAAAAAATTAAATAAATAAATTGAAAGATTTTGTTATTCACTATTTTATCATATTTAAAAATAAAAACATTTCAATCATAAGGTAACTACATGTTATCCATTCACATGTTTTAGAGAATGATCGAAATCAATCCTTACTAATTCTTAAATATTCAAGAAATATGTCTATTTACGTAACATGCAATAGAAAGAAAAGTATTTAATATAAAAATATGATATTTTATAACAATAGCTTCAAAACATATAATATCTGTAAAAGATTGATTTTCCCCAGTATATCTTAATATTAAATTCAGTAGGAACAGATTTTTGAAAAAATGCAAAAATATATGTTTTGTCTCTGTGATTTTTCAGGTAAGGTTTGGTGTCAGAATGATGAAGGTTGGATCAATCCTAAAACAAAAGGAATCATCATCATAGGAAGAAGGTAAATAATAAGTTCAAATTGCAGTTAAAATCAATGTATTTCTTATATTTCTTTCTTTTTGTAAAGTACCTATATTCATATAATTTAGTTCAATTTTGTTTAAATATAATGTTCGCAAATTTTGATATAAATTTCAAAAGGGATAGTTACAGAACAAAAATAATCAGATGCAAATTTTTGATCATTCTAAAAGTCCTTGAGTTGATTGAATGAGCATTAAGAAATTTTTCCTCCAAATTAGCATAAAAATAATATCTAATTAAATTATTCTGTATTGCATAACTGAACAGTCTTTGTTTCTATGGCTTTCAATTCTAGTTTCAATTTAGTTCATCATCTTCATTTATTATAGCAAGATTTTTATATTGAACTCATACCAAATACTGCCTTATTTAAAAGAATATAATCTATACCATCATATTTATCTTGAACCCATGTAAACTTTTATTGAAAAACTTCTTTATAATATTCTTTAAATATTTAATAATGTTTTAAGTGTTGTTTTTTTCTTAATTTTATTCTAATTCAGTGATGATGCAATAAAGCAAGAAGGAGAACGTTTCAGCTCGGATGACATATATTTTGCTAGTAAGTGCATTAAAAATTTCTGCCTATCATTTTATTCTTTCTAAAATTGTGAAATAAACTTTTTCTAAATATCGTTTCTTCTTTATTTATATTTTCAAAATTTCCTAATTTATAATTATTTTCTTTTCCAAATTCCAATTTCTGTATGTCTTATCTTCCAAATTTCTTATATTAAATAAAATAAAACACAATAAAACCTTTCAAAGACATTTTCCTTTAAATGTATCAATTTTAATTGATTTCCAGTAATAAAAAAATAAAAAGATATTAATGGATAAAAAAAATTCTTAACTTTATTGTATACTAAATATCTTAAAAGCTATACTAAATATATTGTATACTAAATACTTAAAGCTATCGAAAGCTTAAAGTATCTATGTGTTTAGATATAATAAAGATTAAATCTGTTTAAATAAAAATTTTGATTTTTTAACTAACTTTTTCTCCTTTTTATATAGTTCATCAAATGGAAGAATTAGATGACTACATATGTGTCGGGCAAACGAACTTGAAAGGAGATCAGCGAGCTATTCTCTTTGTAAAAATGAAAAATAGATATTCCTTGACTGAAGATATAAAGGAAAAAATCCGATTGACCATTGCAAGGGAGTTATCACAGTATCATACTCCTACAATTATTGAAGTGCCAGATATACCGGTAAGTATGCATGTCTGAAAAATGCTGTAAACATTCTGATACATATTGAATTGAAAAGGTGAAGTTCCTGACGATAAATATTTGATAATTTTATAATTTTACATTCACCTTGAGGAAGAGCCCAACAATCACGTTGATGAAAAATCGTTCTAAAGAAGCCATTAATGATGTTTAGGACTTGCTCTCAATTCCCGTATTGATGATAAGATTGATTCTCATTACAACTATCGTTCCGACGATTCCAAACGCGAAAGCACAACTGGGAAAATGTATTTATAATTGTGGTTATATAATTCAATACCCGCCAAATTCACTTGGAAGCATTGTCAATGTTTTTATCATTGTTAGCTCTTCCATAATATTCATAAATAAATGGATAAACTTCAAAGAGATAAGAAATCAGAGTTCATAATTGCCAACTTTTTGTATTTTTTATATAATGGAAATTAAATAACATTTTGGTAATTTTTCGAATTAAATATGAATTCAGAAATACTCTAATAAAATTATAAATATCGCATATCAAATTACGAAAAAATCTTAAATTTTAAAAAATCAAATCATTTTAAATATTAAATTATTTCAATTAGGTGTAAATTTTCTAATTAGAGACTGAAAATCAAACATTCAAATAGAAGAAAGAAAAAATGGAAAGCATTCTTTGAAAATTTAATGTAAAAACCATGATTTGGCTAATATAAAGAATCTCCTGCTTTGAAAGATATGCCAAATTATCTCTCTTTCTCTCCAGTCACTAAATGTGTAGTCATTACATTAGTATGTAACAAAACATTCAATAAAAACTTAATATATTAAATATATTTTTGGTTTTAGTTATATATATTTAATATTAAATAACATTTCGTTCATTTCGTCTGAATCATTTTATTCAGAAGGAATCATTCAGCGATGCTTTAGAGACTTTTACAATAGATGTAAAGTTTTCTAAACAGATACTGTTACAACCGAAAATAAAACCATCTTTTTTATTATCATCATTTATTAAATTATTCGAGTACTTAGATATTTTGTGAAAAATTAAATCAATTAATTATTATATTTATACACGAAAGATGAAAATGCTTCAATTCTATAACATCTTCTATTTATATCACATTCTTTCAGAGCAATTTCTAATATTACGAATTTTCCTTTATTTAATTTTACTTTCTAAAATATTAGACCGTTTTAAATATAAACTTTAAAATGTAAATTATTATTAAAAACATCTTTTTTTATTATCATCATTTATTAAATTATTCTGGTAATTAGATATTTTGTGAAAAATTACATCAATTAATTATTATATTTATACACGAAAAATGAGAATGCTTCAATTCTATAACATCTTCTATTTATATCACATTCTTTCAGAGCAGTTTCTAATATTACGAATTTTCCTTTATTTTATTTTACTTTCTAAAACATTAGACCGATTTTAACATAATTTTAAAAAAATTATTACTGAACAGTTTAAATATGAAAGTTTTTGTTTACAGTATTATCTTTAGTACGCTTTTAAAGCTTTATTGTCATTCAAAATGTAATTTTCTTATATACAATCTTTTACTTTTAGATTAACCTAAATAGTAAACGGCTGGAGAGCGTTGTAAGGAAAATTGTAGCAACTAATACGGTACCAGAAGTTGCGAACATTAAAAATCCAAAGTGCCTTCAATATTTCTGCAATATACCTGAAGTTGTAGCTTTCATCAGATAATGCGAAGCTATCAACAGCTTCTTATGAGCTTTCCTACAATGAATTTCCTTCAGAATGAATCTCCACTAACAAATTGTTCTTGAAATTGCGAAATAAAAAGATCAAAGAGTTTGATCAAAAATATTTTTAAAAATCAAATTATTTGAACAGCTTTACACTTGTTTTACTTATTGTGTACATGAACATTCTTAATGGAGTCGCGTCTCATGATATCATAATCCTATTAAAGAATATAATTGCATTGTCAACATATTTTCTAATTTTAATGATTTTGTAAGTTCATAGTCTTATTTATGAAGTTAAGAAGACACTTTCTTCATTAATGTAGCAATCAATATCGTATAATGTATAATAGTATTTTAATACAATATAGCATTGTATAAAATATTAATCCCTTAATATCAGAAAATCACGCTATTTAATATTTGATGAAACAATAAAGAAGACTTGAATTTCATTGCAACAAGAAAATGAAATCTATTGTTGAAAATCATTTTAAAAAAGATTTTAAATTTCAAAAATTAATATAAACTTTGCACCACAATTAAATTGATATCATTACAAAGACATTTTTTTAAATTTCAAAATGATATAAGAAAACCATTTTGGGTAATAATATTCTCAGAAATTATCACATAGAATGTGAAAATAAAGCCTAATTTTTTTATTAATTAAATTCTCTTAAAGCAAGAATGTGCTCTTTTCTGATGGGAACATTTTTTATTACAAATTATAGAGCTGGACGAATCTACATTGTTACTACATGTGTGCATCGATAGAAAACGTGGAAAACTTCATGAGTTTTCTCTCAACAAAGAGGCTGTATACAGTTTTCACTATATTTTTCTTGAGTATTAAAAGCTATACAAAAGTCCATTAGATTATTGAGGTATTTAGATATTACTTGAAAAATTACATAAATTATTGATTATATTTATAAAACTAAAAAAAGTGAGAATACAGGAATTCTACAATGACCTTGAAAGAGTTTTTAGTTGCATAACTGCATGGATAATATTAATCATCAACAAAATCGAAAGACAGATATAAAGAAGCAAGACACGGAAATCACACTATTACTACAATAGGTTAATAATATTATTACACAATTTTAATACAACATGGGAATACAAGGTCGTAAACATGTTCTGGAAACTCAAGACGAATTAAAAATGCACAGTATTCTGTTTTGATTAATTTAATATAACATTTCTAATCAGAATTTTTTTCGCGTCCTTGGGTTGCGAGTTCTAACCCTGCCGACCGAAGACTTCGCGCGTGTGTGGTGGCTGGCGCGCTTATAAATCCGTCGTGGTCACAAAGTCCTCCATGTCGAGAGTAATACCTCTGTGGGTATTGGATCAGGGGTGATCATTCTGATGGGAATCAAGTCTAAATTACGGTCTAATTCGGTCTAAATTATGATTCAGGTCTAAATTACGATCTGTGGTTAAGTGAATGAAATGCATGAGTGAAGTCCTCCCCGTAAAAAGGGTTGTCTCGTGTGTAGTGGCAAAGTTGTACTAGTGGCCCTAGTTGGCACAACTAAAACAAGAGACATGCCCTATTTACTTAATTCGTCGTCTTCGTAACAGCGGGCTTGCCCATGACAAGTGCCAAAAGAAACAACAACAGAAATACAATCATAAAACGAAAATATTTTCATAAAAAAATTTACTTGTTATATTAACAGCAGTGACGATAAATAATTATTGATTGTTGGTATATTAAACATGCACTCTATAGATTCAATATCTATTGATGATTACTATAGACTTATTATCGAGTATGAACGTCTTTTAATTGTGGAGAAATCTCCAAAATTATGGGGTAATTGAAATGCTTAACATCCAAATACAAATTGATATTCATTTGTAAATCTAATGATGAACGCAAGATTTTGGGTTTAAAAAAATTGTTGAATTTTTGGCAACTTTCATAAACTATTTTGGCATTGTTTTCTTTCAAATTCACATTTTAAAAAAATTATCTACAGGCCTAATGTTTTTAATCACAAATAGCTCTAACTTATGTATCTAGGTTAAAATTCAATTTAAAATTTGCCAGAAAGATTCTTATTCAGGTTCCAACAGTACTGAATTAAAAGCGCTTAATAACATACGAATTGAATTTCCGTGATGCACCACGAATATGTGGAAAAAATTTCACTCGATTAGTTAGCGGATTTAGACTTTTTTGCTTGTGAAGTCATGATATAGGATCAAGCTGCCATCAATCTGATGACAGATCATACATACTATAGAAAGAGACATGAGGTCAACATTGATATCTGGATTCCCAACTCGATTCTAAAGTAGATGTCGTAACAGAAGAGATTTCGGTTGCTTAGACAGGGCGGGAGTAACCTGTAGTTATAAGTGGAATTGACTGAGGGTATTTTTATTGAATTCAATTGAATCTATCAATTTATTTTATAATTCATGTTTTTCTAGATCGATTATTAAATACAAAATATCAATTAAATTATTAAAATGACATTGTGATAATTTATTTTACTGTAAGTATAAGACAGAATTCGAAATTAATGCTAGAACTCAAGGGAAAAAATATGGAGTTCCTTACAACTGTCTTTCAATATACTGTAAGGACATTCAATAACAAGCCATTCCTTTATAAAGAAAGTTTCAAAATTATATATGCAGAATATTATAAGAGAACCAAATACGAAATCATGTTGGAAAATATAACTAAAAATCATTTGGCCGCTATTGAATAGCCATTATACACTTTTTAATATACCATACTCTAAATATTTGCTTCTACAAAAAGAACTAAATGTCGAATAAGCATTTATGGCCCATTTGGTTAAGAGCACAATAACATGATGAAAACGCTGCGATCGATTCATCTCAAGAATTTGCTGATTAATATAGGAAATCAAATTTGCTAATTTCAATAAGAGGTATGAGCGCACAAACAAATGCTTCCCATTTGTTGAAAGCTTTATAATTTTTGAAAATTCATTTTAAATGGTACAGTTTATTTTCATATTCCTATAATTCCAACATTTTTATATCCGAAATTGTTAACAGATTCTTTTTGGCTCATTTCGAAACGAAAAGGCGTTTAAGATAAGGAAAATAACTGGTATGGTTGAAAATTAGTGATTAATAATTTTAGATAATTTTTAATAAATTCCGTGAGAAATCAAATCAAGTCCCTTCAAATAATTCAATACCTTAAATAAGAATAGGAATAAATATCAAAATTTGTTACTGCCAACTTTGTCATCATGAAAATAAGTAGTATTTTGCCATTCGAAATTTGGACGTTAATATAATTAAACTAAATAAATCAAATTTAAAATCTTTAATAGATCATGATGACGTCGTCCTTTTGTGAGTTCATCTTTTATTAAACATTTCCTTACAACTGCGAGGTCCGCAGTGGCCTGGTTGCAAGGTCTCCGTTTAGGAACCGGAGGGTCTCAGACTCGATTCCATCGAAGAACCGTGTAACAGGTCGTGTAAACAGATCTGGTGCACATTAAATCCTTCGCAGCCAAACGCCTTCCCACTGGTGTGGCATGGAAGTTTGAAGAGGGGGTGCCTGCTCAGGCGTCATCTCGTCGGCTGACCGCGGCTCAAAATTACGAGGCCCGTCCCAAAATAGCCCTAGTGTTGCTTTAAAATAGCCCTAGCGGTACGTCAATACAACTAAACTAATCCGTCTTATTGTTTACAATGAAGTCATTAACTTCCGATATTGCTTTACTGTTTTAAAATAAAGAATATGATCCAAATTATCATTTTGATTACATGTCTATTTTATATAAATAACAGGATATAAAAAGCCAATAAGAATTAATGTTAAAATAAAGACCGAAAGACAAAATGAATAATAAATATGCCTCTCTAACGAAACTTTACACTGACTCTATTGTAGAATAAAACTCATAAAACAATGCTAAATTTTTTACAAAAATGTGTGGTTAAGAGTAAAGGCTGTTCCAAGAAATTGTAAGAAAATGTCGATGATGAAGAGAAAAATTATAATTAATTTTACACCAAATTATAAAAAGACATAAGAGTTTGAATATAATTTAATAAACTGAGCATACCATTTCAAATATTAGTGTTCTAAAATTAGCCTATGTTCAATAAGCATTCATTCAACTGTCACACAAATGTCTTAATGTTAAAGTTGTCTCACAACATTTATTTTTGGGTAGATATCGTAACTGGGAGACCTGATCAGATGCGGATTTTGTGAGTAGTCATATGAACCCATAATACTATAATAATATCATTTGATTTCAATGTTAAATTTAACAAGGTAACAAAAACACTCGTTTTTCTCAATAGATTTTCAGAGAATTCGAATATTGAAGCAGCTTTTTACTAACATGCCACTACATTACTCTGATGAATAAAAATCAGTTTTATGAAAATATACTTCAACACTTAGTTAGAAAGGGATCGATTTGAATCCTTTTTACTGGTTTAGAAGCACTGAAAATGCTTTAAACCAGACTAATCGTTGATTGATTTGATTCATGTTTGATTTAGTTGATTGGAGTGCAACTCTTTTTTTTTTAAATATTAGTGTCTTAAAAATATTTTGTTAAACATGATTCACAGGTCAGAGTATCTATGTAAAAATTTAAAATACCTAATTCATCAAAACATTTATTAAGTTACATAAAACATAATTATTAACATCCTTTATTAATTAATTAATTAATATAATTTTTTAACGTATGTATATATATCATTAAAGGTTCTCAAATTACCTATTGGACCCTGAATTGAAAGGATATATATTAAACCCCATTTGTCTTAAATAAAACTGATTTAAAGATATAGATATAGTAAAAAGTTATAGAAAAAATTTTCTTTCACATATTTTTTAGAAAATATCATATTTCCTATTTATTTCACTACATACAGACACGTGCTGATAACTACATTTATCTAGATTTAATTTCTCGTAATAATTCTTATTTTTAATTTCAATTCTTACTAGTGCGACGGTAGCACGTTGATAAAAGCTAATATCTTTTCAATACTCGTAAAATATGCAGGTGGAGGTTAAATTTTATTTTCATTTTGTGCGAAGTTAACTGTTGAAAAATATAGTAAAAATATTTTTTTAATTCACTGAAAATAAAAATAATAATTCATAAATTTAAGAATAGGTATAATTAAAAATGTAATTTTTAAAAATTCTCTTTAGTGAAAAAATTAAGTTTCTTCGATAATATTTTCGCAATTATATTTAAATATTATATTTAACTAATGAAGATTTTAACTAAAAATTCACAAAAAAAATCGCTCCGAGGTGCACATTCCCGACCTTTATGTTTTAAATTAGAAGCTATAGGTCATACGGTATGCCTATAGAGTACCAACACTCACACATTCATCTTTAATATAAGTATAGAATATAGATATTGATGAAATGAATAATATATGAATGCTTAATATAAAATATAACGTATTTTTTATAAGTGCCTGCTTATTTTTTTTTAATTCTTGAACTTGAAATGAAGTAAAGGAAATGTCAAGTCTCCATATACAGTACTAAATTCGATTGTCTACCGTATCAAACTTTCTGAATTCGAATACTCACATCACTCAAGATGGAATGTTGAATATGACATCTAAATTGTTCCATAAAATGTCTGAGTTCATATATTGAAAATGTCTTAACAGGTTTCTTTAAAAAGTTTGACTTTAAAATGTTCAAACATTTCAATGTTCAAACAAATAACAATTTCAAATAAGATACATTTTATAAATTCGATCCACCTTACATCAAATTTGTCACTCATAGAATGTCAAAGTGTTTAAAAAAACACTTTTTCATTCAAAAGACGTTATAAGTATTCAAATTTATAGAGCTTTAAACACCTGTCGCATATGTTCCAGACATCTCAAAGACTTTTGCCATATGTTAAAATTTTTTACTTTAATTTAATTATCTTACGCAATTGCAACGTTAATTTAGAAGTGAGAAATGGATAGCATGAAGAATACTAGTAAGAATAATTAAATTTTATAGAATTAATCCTGACTATCTGTCTTGATAAAAGATTTGATTTTACTCTTTTGAATTTATTCATATTATATTAAGCTTTAAATCTTCCATCTATATTTAAACACAATGAATTTTTTTAGTTATATTTTTCTGAAACTTTTTAATTTTCTGTAGCAATTAATTATATAGTAAAGAGTTTATTTTCATTGTATAGAGACTCGAACTTAAAACGGGCGTTTATAAAAAAAAGTGGCATTGACCTTATGTATATTTTTTTATAAATTCCCGTTATTTTAATATAAATCTTATTAAAAAAGATGAAATTAAAAAAATCTATTTAAATAGCGAGCTTATATACACAAATATGACAGTTAAGAAATTAAAATGCGCCATAATAGTATTTATTATATTCAAAAACTCCATTGTTCATAAAAGTATTTAATTATTGTATATTTTGCATTCTTATATTCATACAACAGATCATTATAAATTTTCTTAATAGATTACGCTAAAAAAATAACCAATGCTAAAATTTTGATTTTGAGTATTTACTTGATTGCTCAAATTATTGAGTATTAATATTTTACTTTAAAACGAACGAATTAACGAATTTATTTATATAACTTTACAATTTTATTATTAATTTATTACATGCTAAAAATTTGTATACAAACTTTTATATATATATTTTATATAAAAATTATAATATTTAAATAGTATTTAATTTTAACATTCAAGACTAAATAATTACATTGAAAAGACATGTTAATTTAATAAAACCTCCTTTTCTCTTGGCTAAAAGTTATGAATTATAGATTAATGATTAGAGTAATATTATGAACATTTCGTATTGTTAAGAAGGAAGTAAGGAAAACAAGAGGTATTATTAATATATTTTCCTTGTTTAGAAAGAAACGTATTCTCTCATAAAAACATTTACCTGAAATATTTTTAAATTACGCTTCATTTTCTAAATTTAAATCTTGCTATATTCTTTTAGGCTTAATGGACTTCAGAGTGTATATCTAATGATTAATTTATAAAAACTAAAATGAAATCTAATAAAGAATTCAACCGAAATTATTTAAACTATTGCTAATTTAATAAACGTCAATATGGAATACTCTAATAATAACTATTCAAGTGACTTTAATAGAAATGAAGCAACAATGATATGTAAAATCTGTTGCCACATTTTATTCATATAGCAATTATCATGAACATAATCCGATGCTTTTGCACCTAAGAATCATTATCTAATGTAAGTATAAATAACAGCATAATAATTGAGTTCTAAACAATTAAATTGCATTTTTTCTATAGATTTGATCCAAAATGGCATCAAAGATCCAAAGATTAAAACGCACTTTGTTGTCTGGAATAAGAAAATTGAATCAGAAACAGGGCTTCAAAGATTTCAGAAAATTATCGAAAACAAATATAACATCAAATTTGGTAAGCATTTCAGAATTTGATAAAAAAACAAACTCCTGAAATGGGGTGAAAAGCTGTAATAAAAATTACTACATGAGGATAAATTCGATGAATTATTCTTTTAAGTTTAGATGAATTCTTCTAAAGAATTTAAAAGTCAGAATTTTTTTAGATCCAAAGCAAAAATTAAAATAAAATCGAAAATCTTAAGAAAAAACATTTTTAAAAATAATTTTCTTTTTGGACGGATAAATTTCTGCGAATTTATATTCATTTTAACAAAAAACGCTAGCTTATAAAATTTAATATATAGAATATTCTTTTTTGTTGTTTTATTTTTCATTTACAGCGATCTTGAAGTAATTGAAAAAGAGTCATATTAGTTTTTATTTTCTGTTCTCACAAAATTCGTATACAAAAGAGTTTGTTATAATAGCATAATTCGATAAAATTTGCAAAAGGATAAATATTATATGACCATTATTCACTTTAAAAATAACACTGAATGTTTTATTAGCATTAATAAATAATTAGAAATGGTTAACATTACTCTGCCAACAGACATATTTATGCATATGCAATTGTCAAAATTTAAATAGCCAAAACGCAACATAAATTATTGATTTTTCAGTACTTTATGCTACTTGAATGCGGTAACTTAATCAACGGAAATATAAAACTTATTTATTTGAGCGTAAGGAATTTTTATTTTGAAAATAACAAACATTTGCTTATAAATATACCTCTAAAAATTGATATAATTTTTGAATAAAATATTGTTGGTACGTTATTTCAAAATGAA